>OMKP01080471.1:0-27332 GCA_900302375.1 Bathygadus melanobranchus
TTATAGACATGATTTGGGTTTAATTGGTGTTTAACTTCCTATACTTTGCCACCTGGTGTGAGGTTGATTAGTCATTCACTATACAAGCCATTTGAAAATGTATCGACTTGTGACATCACAAGTGGGAGTTGCCCAGAAGTGTGATGAGAGATCCAGCTCAAGTCTACTAGTTGGTACAGCTCATCTATGCATTATATGAGTGGACACTCCCACTTGTGATGTCACAAGTCGATACATTTTTAAATGGTTTATAATAAATTCCCGTTTCACCCAGTGGTAAAGTAGGGGCCCTTTAAAAGTGCCTTCACAGCGGAGGCTTTCCACGACAGACGAAACAGAACACATCATGACTTGACATTGACATCAACACGTTCGACGCTGAGCTTCACGTGACTGAACATTATGACGAGGGGAAAAGGAAATTGGAAAATGACTAAAGTGAAAGTTACATTTGATAAAAATCCTGCTAGGGGATTCCATTCACAGTTGTGGTCATATTTAGACAGAACGTGTGCAACAATGATTACACCCCCCCACCCCTCGGCCCAGCAAACATTGACACAACTCAGGGAAGCCAAAACATTCTCTGGTGAGGCCTTTTTTGTTTAGAAATTATTTTCGTTTTTTTTCAAAATATATCTACCACTATTTAACTATTGCTATTTTTGGGATGAATTTGTGGAACAAAAATAAAGATAAATCTCAGTGACAACAACAATACCCCAAAAGTATATCCACACACCACACACCATACAGCACACACGTATCCCTTGCAAACATCACCAACTCCAAAGTCTCCCAAATATCTGATATTGCACTGCTGTTCTATCCGCGGTGACCCCCTCCCCCCCAGAGAGAGACATCAGTACACCCAGGACACAGGCACCCACTGTGGGGTGGAGGTGGCGCGTTCGATGGCTTCCTCCACACCCTTCACGCTCTCGTCCACGTCGTTGTTGGTGAGGATCACGTCGAAGAAGTGTCCATAGGCGGCCAAGATGTCTTCCGACTCCTTCTGGATGAGCTGCAGGGATTCCGTCTGAAAGGGCGGGAAACCGTTGGCGTTAGCGCTGCCGTTGTATGGAGCTAGCTACTCTGCAGTCTGTCCAGTTGTTGTTTAGAAACCTGGTTGTGCAGCACTATAACTATTTTTGTAGCGATTCCAATTTTGGTTGTATGCTTTGATTGTTCTCGGCCTCACTTATAAGTCGCTTTGGATGAAAGCGTTGTTGGCTAAATGAGAGAATTTAGTTAGTTAGCATTTGAGTTTGCGTTGGGAGTCAAGTCAATTTATTTATATAGTGCTGTAGAAAGTGCTGTACAGCTTGGGTAAGAAAAGAGCAATTTTCAGCTTAAGTGTGAAGGCAGACAATAAACAGAGGACAAAAGATGTGATATGCAGAATACGACTCTCAATTTAAACGCCAGGGAGAAAGAGCTGGTTTTCAGATGGGGTTTTGAAAGTGTCCATAGAGTTAGTGTGATGGTGGAGTAAAGTTATTAAGTCATTACTGCCTGGGTTGTATTTAAGGGGCAGGATAGTGTAGTGCATAGTGTGTTTGACTCCCAGCCAAAAAGGTTCTGGGTTCGATCCCCAATGTTCTAGAGCGAGATGCCCTAACCCATACCTACCCCTTAATGACATGTATCTGAATCCCATCTAGTCGCGACTAGTAAATAATGAACAAAATAATTGTAATAGGTATAATCGTAAACATGGGAATAATCACCTGTGCAGCCGTGTTGGTGGGGGCGATGAAAATCACCAGAGGTGCATACTCTGCTGTCCTGAGAAGCTTCAACGTCTTAAGAGACAGAGAAACAAAAACCCTTTAAACATGAAAATAGGCACTGCCTCTTTACATTAAAACCTATGGGGAAATAACCAAAAGGCGCTTTCAAAAGTTGAGAATACTTTTGAGAAATGCGAATATGACGCAGGCCGCTTTTTAATCAGCTGACCAATCATGACGGAGAAGAGGCGGGGCTATGTAGCAGGCACGCGGCGGCGGCATTGACAACAACAAGAACAACATTCAAGTTGAAGAAAACGTTGCTACCGGCGCTACAGTTCTCGCCACCGTGGCAAAGGTTAGTTTTGCTCGTGAGTGAATATCAGGAAGTACGACACGTTAAGTTAAAAGTACCACAATATCGACCACAAAGCAGCCACCGTATGGAACTGACCAATGTTGTTATGGAAACAAAATGTGTGTCGCCAGATCCGTGTTCTTTTCATTTTCAGCCCCAAAATGTGCTGGTTGGATGCTAACCTTCTATGCTTTAATGTGACTTTTTATTGATATTCGATTAGTTGTTGTTTACTTTGCTGTTAACTTTTATGTATGAATTGTTTTGTTTTTGATGCCATTCTAAAAACACTGTATAAATAAATTGTATTATTGTTATTATTATTATTATTCTTAGCATTATTATCATTTTAGCATTATTGTTATTATTAACCTGGGGTTCTACGTCCAGCAGGGCGATGCTGCCTTGCTCGTGGATCTTCTGGATGGTCTCGATCTTGGTGCCGAACATGAAGCCCTGGAAGCTGCCGTACTCCAGCAGCTGATTGGAGGAGATGCTCTTGGTCATGACCTCGTTGGAGATGAAGTGGTACTCGTCCCCGCTCGCCTCGTCCTTACGCGGGGGTCTGGTGGTGTCTGGGGAGACAGGGACTGAGAGGTTAAGCACAGCAACTGGGAATAGTCTTGATAAAACAATTGAACATTAACAACAATGCAGTGGGAGGAATAGGATGGGAGTGACATACGTGGCGCAGGGTAGGCAAACCTCTCTGGGTATTTGCTCAGCAGTGCGTTTTTGATATGGCTCCTTCCCACACCAGGTGCTCCTGAACATGTCATGGAAATGACAACATTTATTACAGATCTTCAGGAAAATGATGAGAATGATCAATTGGTTTTCCCTTTTCAAATTGATAATATGAACAACTCTTCAGTCTCCACAAAAGACTTAAAGGTACTATGTGTACTATGTGTATTAGTGGCCCCTTTGGCCGGTAAGTGAACTGCAGCCTGCATTCAGAGCAGTGGATCTCCGTGGGTCGAGACAATAATTATGAATATAATAATAACTTTTTTCAACCTGGACCCAATTTTCCCATTATTTAGGGGCTATGTGACTAATGTGGACATCTCCCCATCATTGTATGTCCTCTAAAAGTGCTTGTTTTTGCCACTGACAGGCAATCTCACATTGTCGAAATCAGCCATGACAAATCTTTTAGATAGCACTAACACTAGTCTAACATGACAAGCTCTTGCACTCATGTTTCCGCTGTTCTCTTCCAGGAACTCACTTCTCGTGAGAGAATGATGGGAAAATAGGGTCCAGGTTGAAAAAAGTTAGCCATAAAGGCTTGTTTAGATTCACAGGGCCTTCTACAAGTCTGTTTATGCATGAACTGAACATTAGGATTCAGAACACTTTATTGCCCATATGACAATACATACATATATGTATGTCCTTAAAAGATAGCATATATATAAGATGCATATTAGATTGCATTTATTGAATTAGCAGACGCTTTTATCCAGAGTGACTTACACGTGAGGTTAAGTTAAGTAAGTTAAGTTAATCTTATCCAACAAAACAACAAAACCAAGAGCACAGGTAGGCAGACTAAGTGTAGGCAAGCATTATGATTGGCTAATGGTCAAGGCAGCTCACCAATGAGAACCAAGGTTTTCCTTTTGAACGCCGGCAGCCGGACGACCTCCTCGTAGGAGATCACGTCCAGCTGGTCGAAAACTGCCCGTTAATTAGAGAGTTAAGAGTTAGAGAACCCAAAGTACAGAAGGAGTTACAGAAACACTGTTCAGTCTGCCAGGTGGCGGGGACTCACTGGAGCTGTGCTTGGCCAGATACTTGTCTTTACACTTCTTCTTCTTTCCAAAGGGACTGCAGGAGGGGCTGCCCTGCGTGGGCTTGCTCTTGCTAGCGGACCGCCTGCCAACACAAACAATGTGAAAGTGTTTTATTCGTCAAATGCACAGTATAACACGGGGTCATTCTGGCAGCGGTCGACTACGTAATGAATGTATCATACAGGAATAAATAGAAAAGAAATTAAATAATATAGAAAAGTATCACCAATATTAAACAATATTAAAGTACAGTGTGTGATCAAGTGGATGTACACTACAGTGCAGTGATCAAAGTAATCACTATAACGCTTCCAGTGCACTATACGGTGTACCGGAAGCCTCCTAGATCTTCAGTCATCACCAAATCCATCCTTTTTGGCCCAACCTCCAGTTGTGTGCAGATGCCTCATATATATATACCTTGTCCTACTGAGTGAATGATCATATGATAAAACTACGTACCACTCCTGGAGCTCCGGGGAGGGGATGAGTCCGGCAAAATGGGCGGTGCAGCTCTCCACGCGGCCCTGCCACCAGTTGGGGTCCTGCTTGTTGATGATCTGGATGATATCGCCTGTCTGGAACTTAAGCCCCGCCTCCTTGCACGGGATGAGGTCGTCCTTGGCGGGGTCGTAGTTGAACTGTGCCCGCATGTACATCTGAACGCCCCCCCGACAGACAGACAGACAGAGACATAATTAGTCACAAGATCCCCTCATCCCACCCAGTGGCAGGACAGGACTGGAGTTAGTCTGGAAAGGAGGAAATAAATGGTGAATGGATTATTTATATAGCGCTTTTATCCAAAGCGCTTTACATTGCCTCACATTCACCCATTCATACACCGACAGCGGTGTCAACCATGCAAGGTAACAACCAGCTTGTTGGGAGCAGTTGGGGTTAGGTGTCTTGCTCAGGGACACCTCGACAATTAGGCAGAGGGAGCCCGGGGGGTCGAACCAGCAACCTTCCGAGCTAGTGCCATCTTGTATTTCAATTCATGGGCTTCTGTTGACTATTCCATATGTTAAGGTTAAGGTTAAGGTTACTCATTAGTTGATGTATATTAGTGGTAGAGAAAGTGTTGTATTAAAAACCCAGTGATTATTAGCCAACATAATTAGAAAGACATTAAAAACAGAAATGAACAAAATAGAAAATAAATGAAGAAACTACAAACTACTTCTTGAACTACTACAGTTCTTGAATTAGCCTACCAAAACTGACCACACAGAGTTTAAACTATTAGGTGTAAAGTAGCTTGTAAAATACCCAACCCAACCAATACCCACCCATCATTTAAAATGTCCACCCAAGAAAGGTGTGTAGTGCTACTGTGTGGCCAGGAGATGGCAGGATGACTTATTCTACTCTTGTGTTTCAAGTCAAAGAACAAAATCATTTATTTTGCTTGACTTTAAAACCTAGATGTCTATAGTCACCTGTGTCTCTCAGTGACTTACAGAAGATGCATCTGTTGAGGAACAAACTATTTAACAGAAGAGACCAAAACAAAAATAAGATTTGAGATTGGGTAAAGTGGAGCCAACCAAGGAATCAACCATTACTGCAGTATAAGCACCTCATTGTCTCCTTTCATGCAAATAATGAAAATCAAGCCAAGAAAAAAAAAAAGAAAATAACCATGGCCAACCGACAAATGAGACGAGAGGAAAGGCCTTACCTCACAAACCCGCGAGCGACCGTGCAGGTTGGGGATGACTTTCATAGTAACGACACCATTGGTTTCTTTCTGCAACGTGCAAGTGTACGACAATATATACATACATAAATATGTTATATTTAGTCCTTCAGCAGAGGCTTGTAGCCAAACTAAAGCCACTGAATTCAGATATAGGTCATTCAGGAGCAGGTAGGGGTGAGGGCTGCTTTCTCAAGGACGTCTATGGGTAGCCTGAGGGCTTTGGGACTCTGACCTTTCGCCCAGGGGTCAAATACCCTATATTTACACTACATCAACTTGCCCCTGTCACCATGTCATCTCATGTAACATCATATCGCATTCATCAGGCAAATAATAATCGCTATACATATTAAAACAATACATGAGAACCCTGAACAAAAGTATATGAGACATACCAAGATCTTTTGGAGCTGGTCCACAGACTGCTCGCCCACACTTTTCCCATTGATCTCCGTGATTTCATCCCCTTCGTGTAGAGATCCTGGGGAGAATCAAAGAGAGAACAGCAGCGGCTGCTGTTTCTAATCCAGGGAAATCAATGATATTCTTGGAGTTTCATTGTGTATCTTTAGACTACGCTTTTATCACAGGATGATAAAGGATGGATGTTCAGAAAGGATAAACGCAGTCTTTGGACTACAGCATCCATCATACATCTGACACTGCTTCCACTCTAAATGATTTCCGTGAGAGAAAATCGAATCCCCCTCCCAACGAATCACTAGAGACCAACGATGCATAGCCATGCCAACATACTACGATGTGGGGAGATATTGAGAAGACATGCTGTCTATGTAAAATACATTTGTTAATCAAGGGGGTCATATCAAATTAAAGATTATTATTATTATTATTATTATTATTATTATTATTATTCAGGCCAAATGCAAAAGAGAGCCCATTAAGTCAAAGTTTACGAGATGTAGACCCACTATTTGTCAGGGTTGAAAAATCCCAAATTAGAAATGGCAATTGGAGCTGCTGTCAACAGCTTGACAACAGCGTTAGTCGCGCCAGTGGCACTGACTGGCTAATCGTTAGTCCTCCCGCGACACTCATTGGATAATCGTTTTTTCAACCGAGAAATCAGCAGAATCAGTCAACTCGGTGGAGTGGGCAGATTCACAGGTCTGGACCCAGCCAAGCATGATGGCAGGAGTCCAAATATATTTGTATCGTCCTTGGAGTACAACTTGTATCATGGGTGATGCACAATAGAAATTGTATCCCAAATAGGCTTTTCTAATCTTTTAACTACAGTTTTTATCATGGGCTGATGCATTGTAGTATGTGTAGTCCAAACAGGCTTTTACCATCTTTTTGAACACAACTTCCAGCATGCATCACGTAGAAATGATTATGATTTGCTACTGGTACTGAAATGAAAGAAAGTAGAAAGTGAAACCAAACTGGACTATGTGTGGGGCAACTCTGGGCGTTTGTATGGACACGTCACCGCCCAATAGATCACTACACGAATTGACCTATTATCAATTGATCCAGTACCTTGCCTGTGGATCATGCCTCCATGGAGGATTCTGGCCACCGTACACTTCTGTTTGTCATTCAGCTTCAGAGTCACCCCCTGAAAACGACAAAATCAACACAGAGAAATCTCAATCAGAAGTTCCACGTTTACTGGCCAAGCATGGTGTACACAGGCAAGCAGTTGTTGATTTCTGTTGTTCATGCTGTGAGTCTTCATGGAATGTGAAGAGGACGTTTTATTTTTGGTGTGATGTTTGGAGGCTCGTTTACCATTGGCTCCGACGGGTTTTTTTCAAACGCCACCTCTCTCATCCTGCTCAGCTCTGAGCCGGTGATGTGGGCGGGGCTTCCGTTGGTGTACACTGCTGCACCCTGGCTGTCACCCATCTGCATAGCAGCCTGCTCAACCAAAAAACGAATTAAAATGAGATCTGGTATGTACTTTATTCCCAGGTGGTGTTGGAGAATAATTTGAATCCAGCCATTCTGTTGACGAAGGTACTAGGAGTAACATTGTTTCATAAGCTGTTATCAGCAGAAGATGGCCTTGTGACGAATTAATGTTTAAACTTTTAAATGTTTAATGTTTAAACCCTCCCAATGTATAGAAGTGCTTATAAGCCCGGACTCCGGAAGAGTTGGGGAGTTGCTTCATGAACTAACTCGTGGTTGTGTTGCTGTGGTGTCAATAAACCTCCTACTCTGCTGAATCCTCCAAGCCTGTGCATCGTTTTCTTAAAACTAGTTTTTAAAGGTATAGTTATTTAGTCAGATCCAGACAACCTGAGGCCTTCACGGCGGAAGATCGTGGGAAAAATGTCAAATTGAACACGATTACAATACATTTCGTCATTTAGCAGACACGTGTTCAAAACGTCGTTCAGGTGAGACGGGTTATACAAGGGTACAAAGGGTGCTACGGCGATTTATTGAGAACACATTATAATGCACAAATCATTAAAGAGGTCAAAGGTGGCTTTTATCAGGATGACTCCTGGTGGTGAAACTGCTGTGTGTGCAGACCTGAGATGATAACACCTAACCCTAACCCACAGCAATGCTGGGTTGCCAGAGCTAACAGGGAAAACCAGGAACATCAGCATACAAAATATACTCCTTAAACTATAATAGATGTGGTACAACACTTGGGTGCATTGGGTGGTCTGTCAGTCTTTGTTAACAGTCTCTGTTGCTAGGTCACTGGCACGTTACCAAAGGTTTATTGATCAGATGTTAAGTAACTGAAATAGTAAAAGTAAACAGCTACCAGTACTTACAGTCTGGCTTACAGTAATTTGTGCTAGCAAGATTGTTGTACTGATTGATGTACAAAAGGAGCTTTTTGTACATAAGCTAGTGGGTTAGCAGACACTTTTATCTAAAGTGACTTACAGTGAATTCAGAAACATGTCATTAATAAGCAGCTAGACTGCTGACATTGGGGGTTTGAACCTAGAAACTTTCAGCTGGGAGTGAAACACCCTAACCACTAGACTATGCTGAACTACAATGTAATACCAGGGACACAGGAACCACATTGGACATAAACTCAAGTAGGACTGCAACTAACGATTGTTTTCATTGCCGATTATTTTTTTGACATTTTAAAATGTCATAAATAATAGCAAATGCCATCAGTTACCAGAGCCCAAAGTAATGTAAATGTGCTTGCTTCATCTGACAAGTCAAGAAAAACTAAAACCTTATTCCTTTTCTAATGATCCATGAACCAAATATGATATATTAAGCCATTGACCCACTCTAAATGAGAGCAGTGATTCCCCAACTGGTGAGTCGCCCTCGCGACCACCTAAAGGACAAGGGGAAAAAACTCCCCCATCCCAGAGGGAAGACACCTTGAGAAGGAACACAGAAGAGGGACCCCTGCTTCCCCTCCCTCCTCCCTCGTGGTAAATCAGAATCCTCAACATATGTCCGGGGTTGAAAATTAACCGAATGCTGTGCCACACCTCATTAAGCAGCGAGACGGGTCAGCTGGTCAGCCTGCCCTCCGTCGCCGTGGTTACCGGTCAGAGGTAATATCCGACCAATCATAATAAAAAACGGAGGAATTAATGTTCTGTGAGAAATCGTCTTAACGGGTTTAAAAACGCTGTGAAAGAATTCAGACGTCCAACGTAGATTTTGACATCACAAATGGTTGTTGTCTATTGCAGTGGTTTTCAAACTGTTGGCCATGTGTATTGTGGAATGTGTTTTTGTCAAAAAATATATACCATAAAAATCATATGGTACATATATGTATATTTTGTGTATAGAAACAGAAAAATATTGGGTATGTCCCAGACAAAAAATACCTCCCAAAGTTTGGTAAAAGTAACGTTTGTGAATTGATTTTATTATCAAATGCATGAAGTATGTTATGGATAGGATACTGAGGTTTGGGTATGGCTAAGTAGGGTAAGTAGTGTAAGTCCAGTGAACACTGGAGATGCTCAAGCCAAACAGTGACCTTTTTGAGAGCCTAAATGAACAAAACAACACTTCATGGCATGGTTTTCAGAGGAGCACACCAAGAACAACTTCAGATTCATGAAAACACAGAGACAGCCAGAGACAGAGACAGATTGCCGGTAGCAAGCCATATAATGGTAGAGTCATGGGGAAGACATGGGGGTCACCAAGTAGTGTTGCCGGGAAACAGGGCGGCTGTTTACCGGATAATATGCTAGCAGGAAAAGGTTTGTTTTTGGTTTGAGAACACACGGCCAGGTCACATGACAGACAGTTGACAAACATTCCTCCACCACCAGCGCCCCTGGTGGTGAAGGTATGTAGCACCCCTGATGGTGGAGGTATGTAGCACCCCTGGTGGTGGAAGTATGTATTGTTGCTTTAGCAGTGAGGACAGAATCCCTGCACCATGTCGATCCTTCAGAGAGCAATGGCGCTCAGATCTTTTACTAAACAAAGAAAATGATGAAATTATCAATTTTTTACTTCAAACCAGACACTCCCTCAATGAGCCATTTTGAAATGGCTTGGAACAGCTCCTCAACATGACACCTGGTGGTAAAACAGGGCTGTTTGTTTAGGTTAAGGGTTAAGAATTATGGTCGTGTCTTTACCTAAAGCAATAGGGTTGTGTCTTTAGGTTAAGGGTTAGGGATGTGTTTTCAGGTAAAGGGTTAGGGTTGAGTCTTTAGGTTAAGGGTTAGGGTTAGGGATGTGTTTTAAGGTAAAGGGTTAGGGTTGTGTCTGTAAGTAAAGCCAGATTAATCTACATATATAGCCCATCCCAGTAGTAGGAATTTAGGCAGCTAACAGATCAATAAACGTCCTATATAACGTCCTATAATACCTGCCATGTTTAGTTTAAACCTAATATCCGGTTTTAATCCAAGTTGATGATGACAATGATGAAAATGAAGGGGAGAAACTGATTCCATTTCATCGCCCAATTGGATTTCCGGAACAAAACACCATCTGTATACACGCTATACTAGGCTATAAGCTAAAACTGTAACAAAAATGAAACAGATTATATTAAGATGCCTTGTCTGTGAGGAATTAACCATGAAAACATTTCATTTCTAAATCAGGATAAGTGTCAATTGATAACCAAACGAAACAAAAAATATATGGTTGCTGTATGACTGAATGAAGTTTGTACCGGCTGGATTTCCTGGTTGTCATAAACGCTGACTAATGCTCCTACCTCCCCGTGTCCTCAGCTGCTGAGGATATGGAACTTGTTTTTTCAACAGTGAGAGCAGACATGAACAGTTATTGTGGAACAAAAGGTTCCTCATTTTGAAGACAAATTCATCAGTTGTCAAATCAGGTTTGCACAGTTTGATCACATCACAATTAGGGCCTATTGTTACAGCTTACCTGAGTGTGAATTAGATTAACTTCATGTAAGAAGGTTGATTGCCACTCATTAGCCACCACACACAGCAACCATTGTCCCAGTGCTTCAAATGAAATATCAAAGCTCTGTCCATTTTCATACAATCCAACAAAACACAATTGATTGATTCATAATCAATATACTAACTTACACTTACATCTTACGTAACCTTAATTTCTGCCATTCTGCACCTATGCCTCTCTGACCCATCCCTGGAAGGAGTGTTAATGTTGTAAAATGTGGGCCCGTGAAGCCCTTTGACACTTTGGGATTAAGGGCTGTAAATACAATTGGAGAGGGTCTGCAAAAGACAGCAACAACGTATATACAAGTACACTACATACAGGATGTAGTCTGCTTAGATGTATATATATTCCATATCTCCAGTCTCAGTCTTCATGCCATGGCCAGAAGATTACAATAATGCATCAACAAATGTAGTGTGTCATGACATACGCACACCCCGGTGATTTCAGACAGATCATCGCAACGTGCTGACCCAAATCATAAAAAACGCTGATTTGTACAAATCCTAGCTGAGCGTCTGAGGAACTCTGTGTGTAATGTCTTGTGAGGAAGTCACTAAACTGAGGTCACTAAACTGGGGGGTGGTTCGCTGACGGCAGCAAGGAAGTTCCCTCCATGCTGACTCGTCATATCGAGATAGTGTGTGTGTGTGTGTGTGTGTCCCCCCAAAAAACAACTCACCCACAATCTATATATAAGACGGAGAAGACATAGACCTGTAGGTTGGCCAAAGGAAGCTTATGGGTGACTTGTCACCTTCATTGATGTAAATAGACCAGAATGAGAACATATATCTTGGCATGGATGTTCATACGGACTTTTACCAGGACAAAGTGTTCAAAGTGTGACCAATGTAAAAAAGAAAAGAAAAAAATAATCTGCTAATGAATGCCATGTTTACCAAAACAGACAAATGCGCAAAACAAGGCGCACCAAACTTTCCCCTCATAATAACAAGCCTCCAGTGTTTCGAGTTCCCAATCGTGATATATCAGGAGGTCAATAACATGTGTCATGTCATTTGCACCCCGAAAGAATAGGACAGCTAGGCTTAAAATACGACAATAACAACAAGAGAGGGGAATCCGTACCTTTTCCGACTTGGGTTTGTTTTGCAGGAGCTGCTCGAGGTAGAGATCGGAGAGCGTTGTGCGGACGCCAGTGATCCGCTCGAGTGTCACAGCGGGTTCATTTTTATTGGAGTTTAACGTCATCTTCGTGTTGGCCCAAAGACAAGTGAACCCAAATAAACCCTGCTCAAGGTCCACAAGAACTTATAGCCTGTGCAGCTTGCTAACAAAAAAACCGATCTGATAAGACGCCGAGGTTATGATAAAAAAGATCACCCCCTCTATGGGTTGAAGTCCAAGGAGGTGGTGATGGAAGGAATGGGGTTACTTGTGAAACAAGGCTGACAAAGCAGGTCAATAAGCTGCCGACACTGATAGCAGGGAGGGGGAAAATCTCACTGCAGATTTCTCAGAGGGGCGTGCTGAGGTGACGTCGATTTCCCTACTACGACAAGCCAAAAAAAGCGATATTAAAAAGAAAGTCAACAAATATTCCCTAAAAGGTGGACGTCGTAATAGTTCACATCCTATTTAAAGACATAATGGAATGTTATTGCAGATGAGATTGCAATAGCGGAGTGCAAAGCGTTTTGCGCTGCTCCTGCTGGGGTTTGCAGCAGTAGGCGTGACTGTTATGAAGCGGATGTTGTGCCGTTTGACAGTTCGTTGCATATGTTCATATAAGATGAAATCACGGAGAATCAATAACAGACTAATGTGTACACGATTGCAATAGGATGCAAGCTTTACTTCTCAGCCATTCTCGCCTATTGCAAGTGTGAGCTGGTACCTTCATGGCACCCAATCGAGATAGGTATGTACGTATTTGTGGCTGTTATGGAATAAAAAATATTATAGAAAAATAATATGTGGAATATAATCCGGCTTCGATTGTCTTTTTAATTTATCCTAAAACAAGTTAGTGTAGTTGTGTCGTGTGACTTCGAAACCAATGATGGCGTTGGCATTCGTTTTTTTTTCTACCAACATAACTTTATTGACAATTTAAGACGAACAACACATCCAAGCACAAGAAACAAAAATATAAACAACAACATCGAAGAAGTTAAAGAAAACACACAAATCGAATGGGGGGCGCAAGAACACAAGAGCGTAGTGCTAGAAATTGGGCCGCAGGCTAGACATAATGGTCTGGTTTACCAAAATTACGCGGGTAAACGCGCACAGTAATTTAGACAGCGACTGAAAGACACCAGCGGTTCAAACGCACCGCGGGTCACTTGGCAATGTGGAGTCCGACCGACGGTCCGACCTCTTAAGTTTGTCTGGTAACCGAATTTGATCGTGAGTACTCGCGGGATTATGGCCGGAGTGATGTTGCGTTCAGTTGGACATTTGCGCCATCATATCAGACGCGCCTTCTCAGTTGGAATTGGAAAGACACAAACTAAATGCGCAAACTTTCAGAAAAGGCAATTCGCCTCTACACAGTCAGCACTGTGCAGTTGGCGCGCTGGGGATGATTATTTTGGTAAGGTGTTATTGTTGTTATAGCCTTGTAACGTTGTTGTTTTGCTCATATCTAACGTGCATAGCGTATGTGTGTCCACGTTTGTGCATGTATTTTATTATTTCCTCAGAGATCAGCAATGGAGATACGACGATGCAGTTTGACTATGTGTGGCTTCGTGATAGCTGTCGTTCTGCCGTGTGCTACAACTCCAAGACAAGCCAGAGAATCATCGATACAGCAAGTATTGATCTGAATATCCGTCCAGCTGACACCAAGGTAACGGACGGTCATGTCTTTCTCACATGTAAGTAATTTCATGCTCACCTATTATTTGGAGATACGGCCTATGCGTGCCGTGGAGATGTGAATGAATGACTTTGTTGATCTCTGGACTAAAATAATTTGTCAAACAGTAATTTTTTAACACAGGCGTTTAACACCGGCGATGGGTTTTGATTAAAGTAAACTCACTCAACATTGTGTTGGAAATACAGGAATAAACTAATGATTATGAGACTACTCAAGGGTCTTGTAATACTGTAAAATCCTAAATCAACGTTGATTTGCCACATCTCTCATGAGAAACGCTGTGGCAGTTTCAAACACAACGTTTCCCCATAACGACAAATAATTCCACGATGAATTGCTAAACAATGACCAAAAACATTACTACATAATAACTGGGACCTTATATCGACAAAATATGTATGGTAGTCAATGAAAAGGTTCACCAGGGGCCAATACTACAAACCCTGAAAATACCATTTTCCTTTCGTTAGCTGGCTTTACTAAACCTAACAAACGCAATCACGCATAAGCGGTGTCACGACGGTTGTTATTGTTAAAATTGCAGGCTGAGTAATTAAGTTAAAAGGCTTATCAATACATAGATCTGACTACAATTATACAAATAAAGATACCCTTTCACTATTGGTGCACCGAGGTCCAATCGGATTTCTTGGAATAGTGATAGCATTTTCCAAGATAATTGATTGGTCTCGAACATAAGGTGCTCCGGAGCAGGTTCGATGTTCTGCCATGGTGCCATGGTGATGTACCAGCGTTGCACGGTATACCGATACAAGAAAGGTATCGCAATACCCTGCTGTTCAAAGCTGTACTATACTTCATTTTATTAGTAACGGTACTTTAAGACTGCATTTTCAAGCCGTATTTCCTATGAGTTGTGTGGATGTGCGACAGCGGGCCAGTGTGTGTGCAGAGGTCTGGTTACACTCCCTGCAGGCAACCATATTTTCCCTCATGTGCAGGCTAGCTTTCATGTCATTCAACAAAGCAGACGCACAGAGCGAAATATGACATTATTACAAAACCCCTCTTTTAAAATATGTTTTAAACCTAACTTGTAGTTACCTCGCTAACGCCAAATGCTCCTTCATAGTACAGGCCTCAAGAGCAGGATAAATCACATTAGGTAAGATACATGTTGGTGTTGGCAACGTATATTATGTGAGACGAGATGAAGTGCACTAAATGTTTCACACAAAACTACATGTTACTTTACTGTTTTACGAATAACTGCAACTTTCTTCATTTGCAAAAGTATCTTTTAAATTGACAAACGTCACGTGTAATTCATGACACAATTCAAACGGGATCAAAAAATGATTTGTGTCTCGCCGTTGACCTCCATACATATACATAAGGTCCCATGGGGGACAGCAGAAGGGGCGAGACTTAGGTTCTCTATAGGTTGATTCCTGTACCTCAAGTCGCAGCAGAAAGTTGCATTCCAGGTCATTTCATCAAGGTTTACTGTTGCTTTGTTTACATCTGTGTTTTTGTCCAAAGCAGTTTCCATTCAAAGTGTGAGATAAAATAATTAAACAGTGAAGAAGAGGTGCTTCCAATTTTGGGGTACAGCTCCATAACAAAACACACCTTGATGCTGCCGCACCTTTTAAGCCATGTTAACACTATTATATTATAAAATATTATATAATATTAATGATATAGCACTTTTTTAAACAAAAGTTACAATTACAAGAGGACATCAATAAAAGAGCAATGAATAAAAACTAAAAACAATGCACTGAATGAGAAGAACGTAGATCAAGAGAGCAATCCTTTTAACAGGTATAATAAATGTGTCGTTAAGGTTTTACAACATATCTAGAGACCTGTTATAAATGCCTCCCTTTCTTTCATCATGTCTACACACCACAGGGCCAGATGGTCATGTGACATCGTACAGTCTGAGCTGGTTGGCCGACAACAGCCATCAGTACAAGAGACAAGCGCTTGTACAGCCGCGTGTGCTGTGGAATCACGACATCTATAACTCCGCCCAAGTGCAGTCTGCCAACTGGGAAGAGTTCATGAGCTGCGACGATGAGCTCAGAAGATTCGTGCAGAACTTTCTTGTCTACGGGATCGCCTTCGTGGACGGTGTGCCAGCCACTGTGGAGGCCACAGAAGCTCTGTCTGAAAGAGTCAGCATCATTAGGTATACCAAGTAGCTTAGCTTACACTGGAAGGGGTTTAAGGCGTTGGTCGTAGTTGGGCCAACATTAGATTAGGGCTGAACAAAACAAAATGTTATTTTTTGATTTATTTATAAATGTAAATTCAACACCATTATAAATGAAGCACTGTAGCGCTGCAGAGATGCCCTAGCCTGCACATAACCACTCCCTGATAACGATAAACCCTTCTATCGAGCTCATGTTGCATCAGGGGCACATGTAAGATATTAGTTAAAAGAAATGAATCTGTAGTCATGTTTGAATAAGACAAATAGCTCACGTCACCCTTCCGCACGACACTATGTAATGTTTTTAGAAAGTTTGAACTTTGCAGTCCGAAAACCAGTCCTAGTTAGTCATTGTACAACCTTACAATGGCTTCGTTGTAAGGTTGTTTTGTCTCTGACAAAGGTCACGTCTGTCTGCTGAGAGTTGAACTGGGATGTGTGTGTGTGCGTAATCTGTGCATCAGAGAGACCCTGTATGGGAAGATGTGGAGCTTCACCTCGGATCTGTCCCGAGGAGACACCGCCTACACCACCCTGGCGCTGGACAGACACACAGACACCTCCTACTTCCACGAGCCCTGCGGGTGTGTGCTTCACCTTTTGCATTCAGTCGTCTACATGACATTCATTTACATAATATTTACATTGAGTCAACATTTACATTTAGTCATCATTTACATATAGTCATCTGGGGTTTTGACTATCCCGTTCTTTCGATTGCTTCCTTCTGTTGTCATAGCAAATGGTTGTAGATCTTGAACTTGCATGATTCTAGAAATCATGGAGTCTTTGTTCTGGAACGCATAGAACAAGAAGATCCAAAATGGGTGTTACTGGGAGGTTACTGTCTCAAGGCGGTGAGGGATGAAAAATAATTAATTGTAGGACACTTCTTGACAGCAAAGTATTTGACTTAATGGAGCATGATATGGGAAGTCACAAGCAGCATTTACCAAGAATCTTCAGGGAGACACCGGGTATACATTCTTATGGGGAAGCTGTCCCATGAGCAGTAACAACAAAGGATTTTAGGTCTGATAACAAAGCAAAGGTGAGGGCAGTGACCGTGTGGAGTTTATGGTTTGGCTGGCTTCAGCCATGCCGGGAGAGGCCAAGTCAATTTGCAATTTACAGTATGGGGGGAACAGGGATGCAAGACAACTAAAGGAATCTTCACAATAAAGTCAGTAGATAGGCATGGCCTCAGGATCAGACATCTTGGCTACAGTAATATGAATGCTACCATAAGACCTTTCAATTGGAGAGTGGATGGGAGCTTTTTCTAGGTTCAAGGAGAATTCATACAAAGGCCTTTGGTATAAATAAAGAAGGGTATATAATTTGTGTTATTATTCTAATCCATTTTTCCATGACAGTGAGCTATCTTCATACACAGTGTTGTATACATATCACATATTAACATGTGATGAATGAAACGCAGGGTGCAGGTGTTCCACTGCCTGAATCATGATGGGACTGGGGGACGGACGTTGCTTGTGGACGGATTCTATTCGGCTGAGGAGGTCCTCAAGAAGTCACCAGAAAGCTTTGAGCTGCTCTCCCGTGTCCCCATAAGGCACGAGAACATCGAGGACACCGGCACACACAGAAACCACATGGTGGGCATCGGGCCGGTGCTCAACACATATCCTTGGAACAATGAAGTTTACATGATCAGGTAACGCTTTATATTTTTATGGATTACTGTCATTGTTGTCATTAACGTATGATTGTTATAGTAGTCATTTAGTCAGTTCATCCAAACAGACTTACGAGTGTTGCTGAGAATATAAGCAATAGCTACAAAACATTTGTTTAAAGGGCATCCTCTAAAAAATAAACTTGACAGGGTGCACAGTAGCTATAGGAATCAGGTTTTATTATAAAATCATTGAGATTATCAAATCAATACTTCTACCGATCACCAGCTATATTCATGATATTTACCAATGTATTACTGTCATTGGCTGGCGTTCTCTTAGCAATATAATACTGTTAAGCAGTCCAGGAAATCCCAACAGTTACAAAATTCAGAAAATCACAATACAAACAAAATAAGAAAAAAGCCACCACTTGTCCTCTCTCCTCATCCAGAAGGTGAAATATTAGCGAAAGCCTCACGGTAATTTCTTCCCCTTCGCAGGTACAACAACTACGACCGCTCGCCGATCGACACGGCGCCTCACGACGTCATCAAGCGGTGGTACAAAGCGCATCGCCAGCTCACCACCGAACTACGGAAACCCGAGAACGAGCTCTGGGTCAAACTAACGCCTGGGAAGGTAAGGAAACGGGCATTTCGATAGGGTCATTACATCCGCTTGTTAAATGTTATCAGCTTCTAATAACAATATTATAATATTAACAAGTGGTTGCTTGGTTATTCTAGAATTTCTGGTCAAAAAGTACCAAGATGGTGGCTTGATGTGCTTTTGGAACTTCACATCACATGATTGAAACCCTCCTATCCAGAGATCTTTGAGGCTCCTGTGCTCTGGAAGCTCTAGCGTGGGCGCTGTCAGCTCCAAATCCACATACAGTGGCCAGTTTATTAGTTACACCTAGCGAGAACGTATTTAGCAGCTATTTCCATGTTTAAACGAGGCCAAAAGATAACAAAAAGCCTTCTAATAATAGCCGTATTCGTTAATACAGCCCTAGTCTAATGGTATTATGTGCTCTAAACCGGTTTAAACAGAGCCCCTTTTGAGTTTAAACATTGCTTGTCGTGGATATTGATATTTCTGGTTGTTTTCCCTAAGGTTGTTTTCATCGACAACTGGCGCGTCATGCATGGCCGGGACTCGTTCACGGGTCTTAGGCAGGTGTGTGGCTGCTACCTGCCTCGCGACGATGTGCTCAGCACCGCCCGCACCCTGGGTCTGCTGACCTGAGGGCGTCAGCCACACCAAAGCTTCAATCAGTCTTGAGTTATACCAGGGATCGCTGGAAAGAGGGCACTTTCTAATATAAGATAGAGAGCACTGCTTCATATGAGAAAATACTCTATGGAAAACTCTATGGACATTGACATCGTTGATTGTATTTGGACAAAAATCCCAGACCAATGGTATTAAATAGGCAAACTTTTCAGAGATTCAGAGTTGATGTTGCAGACATTGATTTTTTTCACTGGTTCTGGGTCTGTGATTCTGACCATAATCTGCCACATCTGGTGATCTTTATACTATGAAAATGATGTGTTGTACACACGAACATATATGCCAACCACCTTAATGAATGAACCCGGAAATGTAGAAGGAAAGAAAGCCATGTACTGTAGCTGTATGTTGGTTTTTTTTACGTGATTTTACATGATCTATTTTACTGTAAAAATCCATTTGGAGTTGGAATAATTCTACCAAAAAATGTTTTATATAAGTTGCATAAGCTCTGATAAACTCCTAAAGTAGCAAGCACTTCACTCCATCTTTTGTAAATTTGAGCTTTTATTTAAAAATATTCAACTATTCGCAGTTTGTTATTGTTTCGAAATGTAAGCGGCTACATAGGCAACGTTTACCTGTTGATTTTTTACTGTGACTTACTGGGCTCTTTAGGCGCCATTTATAGTGTTCATCATTGATCGATTAGATACAGATAATTTTTAATTGTTATTTTTACTGTTTGTTATTAGAAAACTGTCGGCATGAATCAACAATAATCACCACTATTGTATGAGAGAGTGAAAAGTAAAAAATAAAAAAGCTGGTGTAATAAACTTGATGTAAGAGGAATTTATTATTAAAAAATGCAATGCATTTACAACATGTATTTAAAAAAAGCCGCTTGAAGTAAAGCCGTTCTATACATTTCTCCGCGTCAGCAGCACCTAGAAGAAAGCTGGGATTTCTTCACGCATGTCACGTGATAACGTGCACGGTTGGCCGTCATGTGACCAGTGACGGACGACTGGACCACCGGGTTTCGAAGCAGTCCTCTCCCGCGTGGTGATACAACGCGAGTCGCGCGATAAAGCAGCTCTGTAAATACACCTTATCTCCTTATCTCAGAAATGCCGTCGGGTGTCATAACAACGACTGGAAACACAAACTGTCATTCCGTCTTTCGACTTGTAGCTGACCGGGTCAACATGGGGAATTGGATCCAGCATGGATAATTACTTTTGTCCCATCTCCTAATTAATTCATCTTAACCTACTAAATATGTGAAATTGGAGGTTTTATAGCTGAAGCGCGTGGCCATCGGAGAACTGATAATAACTTAGTTATAATTATCTAATTTTGTTGTTATCAGTTATAAATGCACATGGTCATCAAATTTGATATCATACGTTTAAAACAAACCGCGAGGGGGATCATGTAGAAATGAACTGCAGGATCATTTAACAGATTCACATTATCATGCAATATTCTGTCCTACTCAGAATTAACAGATAATCAGATAGATAAACCCCAACCCTATAGATTTATAAATGTAAATGAGGGCCAAATCAAGTAATTTTGTCATTCTGTCTGTCTGGATGACCTAATTAGGTCCATAAAAAAAAATGGAAAAAAAAAACACGTACAAAAAACAGAACAAAAAAACAATGCATCAGTGGCTATAAGCTAACAAACTGCCAGGCGCCATCCGTATGGTTTTTGTACCGCTTTGGACTGGAGGTGAGCATGCCCTTCAAGCGCGCGCCTAGTCATCACCATGACGATTGTGGCTGGGAGACGACAGCTCCATGGAAACGTCTGACGTCGCAGGAGGAGGACGACTGGTCCCCCTAGTGGACATAAAAATGAATTGACCAATCCCTGCTGAACCTGAGTGTGTGTGTGTGTGTGCATGCATGTTTGTATTATACTTTTACATGTATGCAAAACGTAGCTATTTATATATTCTCACTTGGTCTCGGTGGTTATCGGTGCCTTTACAGCAGCGTATTTGTGCTTCTTGACGTTATGAGTGATGAACCACACGATCAGGCCGATCAGGAGACAGCCCAGCAGCGCCCCGATGACCGCACCAACGATCACACCGGCCTCCGCTTCTGTGATAGCATTACAGTCAACAGAGAACCATGAGAGCCTTCTCATTCATTCATACAGACAGACAGACAGACAAAAGTCCATACATACAGACAGACAGACAGACATACATGCATCCTTATACATACAGACAGACAGACATACAAACACCACGACAGACAAACAGACAGGAGCCTACCAGTGATTAGCTCCATGGTGCAGATGGAGGACCCCACCGAGTTTGAGGAGTTACACTGGTACTCTCCAAACTGGAACTCCGATATATTTCTGATCTCAAGGATTCCGGTGGAAGTCACTGAGGAAACAAAGATGGTAAATGGATTGCATTTATATAGTGCTTTTATCCAAAGCGCTTTGCATTGCCTCACATTCACCCATTCATTCACCCATTCATACACCGACTGCAATGTCAACCATGCAAGGCAACAGCCAGCGTGTCGGGAGCTGTTGTGGGGGTTAGGTGTCTTGCTCAGGGACACCTTGACACTTAGTTAGGTGGTGCCGGGGATCGAACCAGCAACCTTCCAGTTGCCAGACAACCGTTCTACCCGTGAGCCACTGCCACTGCACAAAGACCAAAAAGGAACCAATACAGATCAAACATTTAGCCTATTGTGTTTTACTGCACGTTAACACACTTCACACATAAGATAAAAGTTGTGGTTCTGGTTATGGGAGAGGGAGGCTGTGGGTGGTGGGGGCATGTGGGTGGAGCAGATCAGTAGAGGGAGGAGGGAGAGGAGAGCTTGGTAGGTCATGAGGAGCGTATTTTGAAGCGTCTACTTTGTCTGAAGGGAAGCCAGTGGAGGTGTGGGGCAGTGTAGCATAGTCTAAAACTCTACAACACAAAGAATTCACTGACTGACATAATGACAAAATAGCAACATATAAACGTCTCACTTCGTCCCATCACAGCCCGGGGGGCCTTGGCCTCGTCCAGCCGGATCCAGGAGTAGCTGGGGGTGGGGCTCCCTCTCTCGCTGTGGCAGGTCAGAGTCACCAGGTGGCCTACAGCTATGTCTCCATGCACCGCACAGAAGGGCGTCGACGGAGGCTCTGACGGGCCGCAGGCAAAACAACCTTTTTGTAACTTTGTTATCTTCAATAACAGTGAAATCAAGAGATTTTCATTGTAGGCCTACAAATGTGTTTTAAATACATGTACATTTGAGATAGAGTAGTAGAGATCTACTACAATGTGTGTTGTCTACATGTGTTTCCCTTGATATGGCTTGGTGCATATGAGAGGTCAGATCTCAGCTGGTGTTCCTTGTATTGCTTATATTTTTGTAAAAAGCAAAGAAAAACAGATTTCATCAACAACTATCCATCATGAGGTAAGGTTGAAGTTAGGCATATGGTTAGCGTTTTAGAGTTAGGGTTGTGCTTAGGGTTAGAGATGTTGTAGGATTATGTTATAGAGTTTGGGTTAATGGGTTAGATAATAGACCTGTTCAGTCATGCTGCCTCCTTGTCCAAAGCTGTTTTCTCACTGCTGTACACGTTTGTATTCCATATATTTGTATACGACAGATTTAGCATGTCTGCTAATTGCTATATCCCGCAAAAGCAAAAAAAAAGATGTAATACATCATGTAATACACTGTGTTCTGCATCCGGTCACAGTCCCGTCCTAATTTCAAACACTGACAATGACGAGGCTGCTGCAGTTACCATGGAAACTACTGTGTGGATACTGAGGCCTGCGATGTTGTCGTGGAAACACTGAATGAGTTTATTCAGACAGAATGTAATGCTCTAATCTAAGAACTCTTGGTCATTATTTCAATGTATTTGTTTATGTTTCCACTGTGGTGTCTAATATAATAATATAATGTTCTGGAAGATGGCTCAGATTAAAAGCAGATCACATTCGTATTGTATGCAAGACAAGTCAACTGATTTCCTAAGATAGCTATTAAAGGATGAACTACTAACATTCACTGTTACCAGTATACGTTAAGCAGCATGGATTCTTACTTTTGTCCCATCTCCCAATTAACTTAAAAACATCAAAACAAACCATGATGCTTAACGGATGTGTGAAGATTCATTGGACAGTTGGAAAAATCGATTTTGTTTCCGAACCAACCAAAAAGGTGTGGAAAAACTAACCGAGCACTTGAACAATAATGTTGACCTCGGATTTGCCGTCAACGTCAGGGAAGTTGTGGACTTGGCAGGAGTAGACACCGGAGTCTGACGCCTGCATGTTGCTGATGCTGATGGAGGCGTTCCGGCTCTCGTTGGGGGACACGGGAACCTGGAGCCGGCCCTCGTAGGGCTTCACGATCACATCCTTCCCAGACTGGTAGTAATATATCTGGAAGCAGACAGGTTCCAGTGGCAGTTATACATAGACCATTTTCTGTATATTTTTGTTGTTTTAGTTTTTTCTTTTTTTATTCTATTATTGTTTTGTTATTGTATTACACCAACATTTCTGGTCTGGGATCAAGTATTATCTGATATTTTCATCAGAAGCGACGCTATTAAATATAATATAAGCTATTTTGCATGCCTTGTTCAGAGTTTAAACTTCAAAGGTCCATTAGGTGAAGACCTCTGAGCAGCTTTCTTAACTCACACACCTGTAGTGTATCAAGCTTGAATTAATTTAAGTAGGATTCAGACATGTCTGTCTGTGTTTCCTTATCTCTAAACACATGTGCATGTTTTTCGCCTTGCTATGAACTCATTCTGGTGTGCTAATAAAACCCAGATCAGTAACGCCTTCTGTAACAAATTCTACATTTCTATTCACACATGTATATCATCGTCCATGTAAAGCAGTAGTTCTGTTATCGTATTTGTCCATCGTTGACTCACTGTAATATTGACTGAAACGCAGCTCTGTTGTGTGGCTAGGGTGTGTCCTCAAACTCGACTCAACTCCCATGATTTCTTAAGTCTCACTATTCTCAGATGGTGCTGGTAAAAAATTTTATAATACATTTGATCAAAATATAACTGTCAAAACAAATGCCTGCTACGCGCCATTCACACATCGAGTATTTTAGTGACACATACACGTGAGGTGTTTATCGAAACCTTCACTTTGAGAAGAAAAGCCTCCAAAATGGCACCCACTTACTGACCCTTTGACAATGTCATACAAGGCTGTTGCATGATCACGCGTGTGTAGCGTGACCATGAAGTGGTCAAGTTGGTTGAAGTCAATCAACTGTCTTGTATTTCCACGTTCTAAGCATAGATTTCGAAACATGGACGAAACCTTAAAGTACAAGAAAAGCCAGGGACAACGAAATGGCCTTGAATTAGGTCATTTTTGGGAGCAGCTCCTTACAGGTAGGCTGCGGACAATGGGGGATCAAATTCAGAAGCTAAACGATTTCAGTTGCCAGTTGAAGACTCCTACTATCCATATTAGCAGTACAGATGGGAGCTACACTATCCTCAGTATTATTATTGTTAGTATCATACAATATAGTGTCGTCTGCATAGAGCAACATTACAGTTGTGTACCTGCTTGGGAATGAGAGACTCCACGAAGTCCCATTGGATGGTGAGGCTGTTGGTTTCCGGGGTCGTTTTGAAGGAACACTGCAGATGGACCGTGGCGCCCATTGTCACGTTCACATACTTATGGGGCGTGCTGACCAATATCAGGTCAACACATCCTATACAAACATCAATTGTATTAGTCAAAACATACATATCAGCCACATTCAATTTAGACTCAGTGTGAAAGTGTGTTGTTTTTGTTCTCTTTTCTTTTCATTATATTGTTATCGTACGTTGATTTTACATTGATTTCGCCCATTTCGTTGGTTACCCATTATATTAACATAATTCATAATAATCATATAAAATAGATGTACCTGTAATACTTATCAGCACCACAAAGGTTAACGCGAAGGCCATGTTTCAGTGTCAGAAAAACCACAATAAAAAATGAACAATCCAAAGATGTTGTGTGCTCCACCTCCGTCACGTTGAGAAGCTCTGGGTTGTATGAGTGGGTGGAGGAGAAAATACCGAGCTAATGGACTGTATGGATATACGCAGCATTTTGATAACACACTGTTTGCATATCTGTGTTTCTCAGACTGGGCGTGTGTGTTCTGTTTTCAAGCCTTTGATTGGTCAATTTGAAAAAAAAATTGGCGGTTGAGAAATTAAATTTGAAGCGAAACAAAAAAAAGTCATTAAAATGCTCGCTAAAAAAAAACCTCACGTATGACACACATTGTACATTCCTTACATGTATCACATAAGAAAGTGTTGTGTAAATGAATAATTGTACATCACTATATTGCAATGATATTTTGAATAAATTGTAGATTAGGGTATTATTCTCACATGACAGTTGGGTTGGAGGGAGAGTGGGGTGTGGGAAGGGGGCTTTTACTTTGGAAACCCCTCCTCTCTTTCTGGGTCAGGCTCTATGTTAAAGGAATGAGTGTCATTTAATCTCCACCACCTGGTCTTTATCACTGCCCTCCAGGAAGTGTGCGCCAGAATACACTAATACTGGGCTTATCTGAGAGAAGTCCACTCCCTGATACGGCTACTTTCTCATTATAGCCGGTTTCACCTCTCGTCCCCACTGTTGCCACAGCGCGGCAGGGAGGGTGGGAGAGACACAATGGCGGCGATACAGTGGAACTTGCATGATTAATCATCCATAATTACAGAAAGATGACACGTGTAATTAACAGAGTGGTAATTTGTGATCAGCGTTGCCGCTTGGGGAGGCTTAATGTGGAGTATGTCGGGGTGGGGGGGATGGTTGGTTGGTGAAAGGCTGCATGTAGGCCTAGTAGATCATTACAGGCCTGGATGAACACTTTTCTTGCTTTTTACTCATTATAGAACGACCAATGGGACTGCTTTGAATGCCTGAACGTTATATTCTGTGCAAACAACACAAATGTAACAATGTCTATTGTTGTGAAAGGCTGGAAGTGATGGACTACGTCATCCCTCAAGTGAGTGTAACCACAATAGGTTTCATTAATAAAACATTGTTATATTCACATGTGAAATGTAGGATGTCCCCAATAGGTCATCATCTACAACCAAATATAGCACAAACTGTGCACTCTAGCGTTGATTCAATGCCATTTTTTCCCCATTCCCTCACCGTATGAAACCATTTATCAAGATAAAATGCGTGTGGCTTGAAAATGGAGGAATTCTCTAACATTTAGGCCAATTCATTTACCTAATGATTGCATGTAGGAGCTGGTAAATCAGGGAATTGTGTCTATTTCAACCTAAAACACCAAACATTAAGTTACATTTAGTGAAGTATTGGACCATCAACCATTGTTCACCTGTTCTTGGTGTTTTGAATCATTGTGTCACCAAAATGGAAAAAAATCAAATCGAAGTGTATAGGAAATTGGATTTAGTCACACATCGTTATGTTTGGTTATGTTCATGGGATTCTTGAGTTATTGCAAATTACTCATTGGAATCTGCTCAGAGCCTGGCACTGTGTGTGTGTGTATGTGTGTGTGTGTGTGAGTGTGTTGACCTTGGAGACCCAAGCTGCCTTTGGTGTTTCAGTAAAACGTGAAACACGTCACCTCTTTTCTTGGTATCGCTTGACTCATGAAGAACTTCTTTGGTTCCTGCAACACATCTGTGTGTGTGTGTGTGTGTGTGTCGCATTCTATTCATCTCTCTCTACCTCTCTCCCATCTCTCACTACCTCTCTCTCTCTCTACCTCTCTCTCTGCTCTCGCTCTGTGTTTTTCGGAATGGCTGCAATCATTTTTAAAGAGTACAGATAGCAAATATGAACATTGTAGACCAGTCCAATGCCTAGATTCCCATCACGACCTATCCCCATATTCTGCTCTATAAGAACACATTAAGCAGAAGAAGCCATTACATTTGGGACGAGACCAGCTATCGTGGAATCGATCAGCATTCACTGGTGCAGTTCCCAGGTGGACCAGCAGAGGTCAGGCTTTGCTGCGTAATGTGTGCGCACATCATTTTCTTGTAATTGCGCGCGTGTGTGTGCGTGAGACAGAGAGATGGAGAGAGGGAGGAGGGTTACGTGTGTTGTACAGGGAGGGTGGGGGACTCCGGGCAAAAGGAGACGAGAGCACCACTGTCCTGAAGAAGCTTCCTCTACTTCCGTCCTCTAGCCTACTTCCCTCCCCGGCGGCGTCTGAGGAAATAGGCCAGACAGTTAGTAGCGTGACTCCACTCGGTCCCTACGGCCACTGAACACACACACACACTCCCTCTCTCTCTCTCTCTCTCTCTCTCTCTCTCTCTCTCTCACACACACACACACACACACACACACACACACAGGCACAAGGCA
>OMKP01080473.1:0-14223 GCA_900302375.1 Bathygadus melanobranchus
GAGGCGTACTTACGTCTACGTTGACGGCGCCACACGACCTCTGAACCCTCAGGGCAAACTTGACCAGCTCGGCACGTTTCAGCGGCACGGCACCTGGAGGAGACGTTAACACTTCTGCCAAAGCTTCCGGTCGGGTTCACTGTCTAGTGTCGAGGCTAGGGTGTTCCGACTCCCAGGTGAAAAGGTACCGGGTTCGATCCTCCATGCATCGGGTATGTTGTATGCTTTTAAATGTTTTTATGTAGCCTCCTATTGATATTTTGTTTTGTATTTACTCCTGTATATGGTCTAAGTGTCTTTGAACACCTAGAAAAACACTATATAAATAAAATGTAATATTATTATTATACTACGTATATTACTACCTGGTCGTGAAGGAAGTGGGTGTCTGTGATCTGTGTGTGTGTGTGTCTGTCTGTCTTACCTGGAATTGGCCCCCACGTGGACTCGGGGAGGTCCAGCTGTGACTGCAGGCTGATGTAGCCCCTGGGGGCCGTGGCCGTGTCGAAGATGTGGAGGTAGAGGCGGAAGAGGGCCGGCGAGAGGCGGGGGGCGGGGCTCGACGCGGTGCCAAAGAAGGACGACAGAGCACAGGAGAAGTCCCCCGTCATGCACATGAACAGAGGAATGAGGTCACGCAGCTCCTGGAATCTGGACAGACGCATGACACCGGTCACGACCGGACTACAAGGCGACATCATAGCTCAGGTTTGAGGAGAACTGAATACACCTTACATACTTGTTGGATGATGATATGACATTACTAACTCAATACATAAATAGATTATTTGCCGTTAGACAGCATCATCACTCACAGCATGGGGTTGTCTGTCTGGACCACACAAAGGTATCGGCATAACTCCCTGTACCTGCAGGTGTCAGAACGGTTCCACAGGTTACGTGTTTGAATGCGAGCGTGCTTGCGTGCATGCGTGCGTCAGGCAGACAGCTAGCGTGTACCTGTGTTGACTCTGTAGCAGCTCCGCCCTCAGCAGGACCACAGACATCGGTTCCAGCAGGATGTCTTTCTTGCCCCGTTGTTTACGAATCCCCGTTACATTCTGCCCCTTCAGGACCGACACGAGCAGCGCGTCTTCCCAGGGACGCACACACAGGCTAAAGAGTGTGCCACACACACGCACACATACACACATACCTAAAATTAAATCAATATTAGCTTACCACACCTAACACATTACTGTATATCACACAAACAAAATATAATCCAACATACAGACACCATTTGTACCTGGCTTTATAAGTCATTAGTAGTTCAAGCCTATCCTAGCAGGTAAAGGGCCAGGCAAAGAGAAAACCTTACAATTTAAGAGCTAGAATTCAAAAACCCAACCTTTATTACCACTGTATAATGACATATAGGGTAACAGACACACCAAAAAAAACACACCTGTTCCTCATGCTTCTAAAGGGGACGGCCAGATTGATGCCCTGGTAAAAACACTGCAGGTTGTGGATGAACGCAGACGGTAACTCAGACATGACAATCCGCCTCTGCACAGACTCTACCACTCTGAAAACAGACAGGACAACCCAAAGAGACTTACAGGGTTTCATATTTAGATACACGTCTGTAACGAGCAGGTAGGGCTTTTTGTGTGTGCCATTTTACCTTCGTAAGAGTATTCTTTTGGCCTCAACGGCGTTAGCTTTAGAACACTTTAACAACTCAATCCTGTACAAAATGAAAATGAAAACAAACACATCAAGTCTCATCAATTCTGGTTACATTTCCACACAACTGCTCATTAGATAAAAAAATATATTGTTTTGTATCCCAAACTGAAAAGCTACGCTGCTGCCCCAACCAGTCCTTCCAATTAATGAAACATATAACACAGGGTTTCCCCACACCTGCTTAAACATCACATTCAAGGACCTGGATTCATGGATCAAGTTAATTACTATTACAACGCTGGGAATTTTTATAATGACAACTAGCAGGCTTTACAGAAGCTCACAGGCAATTAAAAAGATAGAGGCTTCAGTGTGTGAACACTTTTCAAGTGTGCTGTGTTGCAGTGATGGGAGACTATGTGGTCTAACTATGTGGTCTGTAGCCTTTTCTAACACAGCAACACAGCAAAAGAATATTGCAAGAAATATCAAAAGTACTTCCACTCCAACTTTCAAAGCCTTTTCTCAAATTCACAAACTTTCAAGGACCCGTGGGAAGCCTGATAACAAGTCAAATACTGTAGAGAAAGGAAAGTAAGCTCAGCAGATTTAGCATTTAGCAGAAGCTTTTATTCAACTCCATTCTCAGTGGATATTTAGATGGATGTCATTAATATGCCGTGTGCACTCACCCGTGCAAGGGCTAAAACATGCAAGAGTGCGGCTACCAGTGCTTCGATGGTAGAAGTGCGCGAGGGCCGCCCACAGGCCGACCCCAGGATGACGACACCCCCAACCCAGCTCCGCCTATTTCTGTGTCGGACCCCATGGTGTGGTGTGCTTATACAGTATATCTTTATATTTATGTTTGTGCGCTGAAATATTTTAGATTTTTAATTTTTTCTCTTTTTTTTGTCTTGAGAATACATGGTTAACTTAAGACATTAGACTGACATTATCTTAATCTCAAACTGCATCTTGCATTAGGAAGATGTATTTAGCCACGGCCTACCAGTTACGATTAGAACTACAAGTCACGTGATGTAGCCTATTAGGCCTACCAAGTTTAGTAGATATTATGCCCCAGACAGAACAGCTGGGTTTTTTGTTTGAGGGGATACACAAAGACAGAGCTACATTGTTTAGTAGGAGACATAAAAGGTAGTGTATAACAATAACAGCAACAATGATATTATGTATTATTTTGATAATTATATGAACGAATGAATCACGCAGGTGAGAACTCTGTGCTTATGGCGATGTGTGTCCGACACAACAACACACACACGTATTGTATTTAGTTTTACATTATAGCCTATCATAAAATTTGATTGATTGAAGCTGGGTTTAGATGGTAGTTCTGCGGATCTGGGTTCCGCAGTCTTTGCTGTCGCCTTTGTGGGCTTTTCCTCTCACGGATGGGTGCTTACGTCCTTTGTCCTGCGAGGCAGCAGGTAGAGGTTGTTAATAATGTGTCCGCTAAACAGTATCGTGTGTGTCTGTACCCTGAAGGTTGGTAGTGGACATTAAAGTCCTTGGCGGCTCCCAGGCTCATGACGGCAGAAACTTTTCCTTCCTGTTCATCTGCTTTGTTCAGGAACGACGACACACACTCGTACACGGGTGTGTAGCTGCATACAAGCAAAAAACAAAAGACAATAATCTCCTCACCTGGAGACGAGCCTTACCATGTCACGAGAATTTCCCTGTACAGAATGACCAAGTTATACTATACTCACAAGCCTGTATACTACAGGCTTGAGATCCAAGGCATGACTTTATCGGCCGACATATGTACATTCGGCCATTTTAAAACATAAGTCAACAAAGTCAACAAAGAGCAGAAAGTCCCGTCACTTACTCGTGAACCAGACCCTGAAGCCTGTAATCCGAAAACACCTTTCCCTGGAGGAAACGGGAGAACTCTTCTCCGAGCTCCTTTCTGAAGCTCCGCAGTAGCCTTTCTAAGTGTAAAAACAGTGCAGTGTTAACTGTTAACTCGGCACAGTGCATACAATGTCAAATGCACGTCCAATTAATACAGGCAGTTAGCGAGTGTTGATGATTGTTTTTTTTCTTTATTGATGCATGTTTCTACACGGCATCATTTTAGATTTGTGGTTGTATTGTTATGGTTCAAGACAAACAAAATCGAAAGCACAGCCGTTACCGGCAAGCCGCAGGTTGCCATCCATGTCCGACAGTGAGAAGTTAAACGCAAGTAAATGTCCCAGCACCGCAGAGCTTCGGAGGCCGCTCCAGCATTGACTCTTCTGGTGGCTGTTACAGTGACACGCGTCTTTGACACGCCACAGCGAACACTGAAACCCAAAAAACAGCGGGAATCACAAGCAGTCTCTAACAGAGAGGCCTTTCAGCTAGGGCCGGGCGATATAGGTCTATACAGATATAGATCATTTCATATCCCAATAACGGTGATTCAATAAATAAATAGTAGATATACAGTAACCACATGGTAAAGCCATTTGTGTACTCCCATGTGAATTAAATACTTGACAAATGGAAAGAACTTTTACTTTTGAAGTATTTTCAAATTCAATATATCGCCCAGCCCTACTTTCAACACATTGCTACATTAACCACAATGCATTTGTTTGTATGTGCATTGCTAGACGTTTTGCGTTCGAAGGGACAGCATGAACTTCAAATCGAAACGCTACTTCAGTGTTATAGTGACGATGGTGTAACTAACTATTAACCGTTTGTTGAGAAGATGGGTGTGCCAGTGACCGTGACGTACCAGTGATGCTAGTTTATCACAAACATAGCAGAAACACTGTTCACAGATGAGGTGGTTGTTGTCGATCGGGGTGCTCTTCTCAAAGTCTGCACGCCTGAAACAGGAAGGAAAGTGACACGGTTAGGATCTAGCACCTGTACCAATTGTTGTGTTCTATGTGACCAAGAACAAGTAATGGTTGACTTTGGGGTCTACTCACGTAAAGGGATGTACGGGACAATCGTAGCGTGCATGAGGCAACACTTCGGCCCGTCTGGAGAAGGTGACGACCAGGTCTTCTTCCAACGCCTGGGCAGACAATGGTCTGTCAGGCACAACTAAAAAAGACACACATATACACATCAAAAAGTAGATTGTGGTTCAATAGCTCTATAGATGTCCACACTTGGGGATGAACAGAAACCTCTTAGTCTCTGATCGAAACCACTCACCATTTTCCCTCTCTTCCACGAAGAGAACGGAGGAGTCGTTGTGTGAGTCATCACATGCCAAGTCCTCGTCTTCACTGAGGATAATTATCACCTCATCCATGGTGAAAATGATCTGTCAAGTTAAAATAATATAAATGAAGATAATCAACAGATGACGGCTTTTTCTAGTCAGCACAATGTTGTTTTCACAAAAGCATCTTGTTGACAAAACAGACGTTGTCATAGGATACTAGCTTTGTTCTTGACTAGCAAACATGGGTTGACTCACTGCTAGTCACAAACTTTCCGTTTCATACAGTAAAATAGAAAATGTATTTACTTGACTTTCTACCAGTTGAAATAAGTAGTGAATTCTGAAACAATATAAAGCTAATATACTGTGTTGGGCAACTATATTAGCATTAGGTAATAGTTTGGGTAGGGCCGTGCTGCCGGGATTGTAAAGCTAAATAGTGTAAGCTGAATAGTGGCAAAATAAAAAGCTCCCATTCGTGACAACAAATGTGGCTGTTTTTAAACACGAGAATATAAGCGCCGGCTAAAGAGGTGTCCATTTTTGGAGTAATAAACACGCCTAAACTCGTTTTTAGTCTTACCTTCCGATATAAACAGTGCGCAGATTTGTTCCTCGCGGGTAACAGAAACGGAAATGACGTCGATTTCCGCGTGATCTGAACTTAAGTAATTTGCCCCTTTGTCCATGGGTTTGCCCAACCATGCATTTGCCAGGGCTCTTTCTTTTTCGTGTTTTTTTGGCGATTTGCAAACAAGTTCTCTGCGCATTACGGCCACCGTCTGAACAGCAGTATGAATCTTGGACCCTACTTCTCATAGAAAACAAAAACCACAAACCAAAACAAATAAACCAAACCAACTAACAATAAACTAAAAGCTATAGCCTATAGTTTGATATCTTTAGAAACGAAAAAAATAAAGTAAAGCACTCATTCCGGATAGTTACGGCTACTGGTCTTACTTGGTACTGTTGGATCTTTTCCCGTCTTTAGTGTCACCACCACTGCTTATTTTCGTGTTTGCAACATTTATTTACATATTTAATCACATCATTTTTGTCACCCACTACTGGTCATTTGAAGTATCTAAATAAGGTATATGTCATGTCAACAGTGTAAAAATGTAAATTACAGAATTAAATCAACAGCAAAAAAAATGTTTAGGGTTAGCTAACCCTAACCCTTTATAAATAAATACAAATCAATGGACTAAAAAGCTTTACCTTCCAGTACGAAATGTCTTGTCATTTAACTAAGTAAACATTACGCAAAGTAAATTGAGATGCATGTTGTGCATTTCAGTTAAGTGACAATGGTTTGTGCTTCAAATTATACATGCAGTTCCAATATGTACATACTTTATTCCAACCAATTTAAACAATGAGATTGCTTTTGATAAGTAAATACACTATGCATTTACAGTCCAAGCGCCCCAGCTTTGACCCAACTTAAAAATTCCACATTTCCAAAAGGTTTTCACATTATTGTCTCTGCAAGTGTTTTACAATGAGGCCGTGCTCTTCTGCACGCTCCACTTTCTAGAATGAAATCTCCCCGTTGCAGCCTTCTGGTTCATCTGCTTAACGCTCAGTCCATCAGTCTCAGGTTGTTCTTGTTGTGGAGCCACATCTGTCCCAGCCTGTTCGTTTGTCTGCTCCGTATCTACACCCTGGAGTGCAGGCATGGACATAAGCCACTGCTGATAGTAACCACGGAAGCCATTGATGTGAATCAGGTAATTGTTCCTCCTCTTGAACTGAGAGAGAGATAAAGGGGAATTAAATTAAAACAAAAGGAATTATTAAGAGAGATGATCAATGAAAGGTAATGCAATTGAGTCCACTACACTACGGCCCGGTGCATGTGTGGAATGTGCAATACAAACTAAACTTCAGCTTTAGCCAATCTAAGAGATCAAGTGACATACCTGGTCATAGCCGGGCGGATACTGTGCAGCAAATTCCAGCTGCTTGATGATGACCTCGTTCGGCCACACTTTTAATTCAGCCATTCTCTCCAGTAGTATCTTTAGGTAGATGTAGTCCAGCCTCCGAGATGCCCGGCCAATCAGAGCAGAGAATACGTGGACATTAGGCCTCAATCTGGCATCCTGGAAGAAATAAAGTGGCCGTGCATTATAGCATCTTCTTTAGTACCACTATAACTACTAGTATTATTTAGTAAAAGCATTGTCTATCATTACTACTAGTATTCTCGTAATAATGCTGTTTTACATCTTGTAGTAGTACTTCATCTTCTACTGCATCTAAATAATGAAATGCATCCTCACCTCCATGTCTTTGAGCAACTGAAGACCATTCGTCTTCTGGTCACACGCCAGAGCAAGACAACCATAAGTCTGCACGTCTGTATTGACGTTTCTGTGACGCATCACACGCAACACAGCCTGGGAAGATATGGGATGGCGCCACATCACATTACATCATCACATTACATTTAGCAGACGCTTTTATCCAAAGCGACTTAAATCACATAAAATACGTACACATACAGGCACAAACGTGGCCCAATCGAGCATCCTCAGGTTGTGGGTTATGGGTTGAGGGGTTTGTGAGTGTGTACCTTTGCTGTGTCCAGGTCACCAGCTTTAGCCGCGCGGCGAATCACTGTGTTAAAGAACACTACGTCCAGCTTCACCTTGTGCTGCTTGGCCCCCACTAGGAGCATCTGCAGCGACTGGCTGCCTGGCTCCATGGTGTCAGCCAGGAGGGTCAGGGTTTGGAGGTCCGGACTGAGGCCACTAGAGACCATCTTCTCCAGGAGACCATGACCGCCTCCTATCAGTGCCAGTCGATCGGATGCTCCACCCACTGTGCCAATAGACACGATGGCCTGACTTCTTTTCCTCTCAAAGAGGTCTAGCAGGTTAGGAGGCTCAACAATGGGCAGTAGCTGACAAGAGGGAGAGTCACAAGGTACTTCTTCAACTGCAACCATATGGTGGACATCTGGTACGCTGCTGTAGGGCACCATCTCTTCTCCTGTGACATGTGCACTGCCTTTGTGGTCATTCCTGTCAGCGGTAAACTGGCTGATGCCATCCTGTCCAGGCTGGAGAAACAACTGTCTCTCCAAGAGGTCAATGTCTATGGGATTTTCTTTCTTTCCTCTCCTGGATCTCCCCTGGTCCTTCTGATCCACCCAATCAGGGCTCAGCAGAAGGTATGAAGCAGTGGTTGGATCACCAATCCCACAATCCCTTGCTGTACGCAAAAGTAGGTTGTAATTTTTAGCATCTGGACATATCCCTGAATGAAGCATTTGGCGCCAGACCTAAAAGAAAGACAGTAAGACACGTATACAAATCATATACCACAAAAACTACTAACAATAGTTCTCTTGAAGTGTGCACATTAATGACAGTTCCTACTTGCAGAGCCAGTCTGAACCCGGTTTCCTTTTCCTTTACACATCCCATAAGCAGGTGGTGAAATGTCTCCTGAGTTACCCCCTGCTGGTTTTCCAGCATCTCCTGAACATGAATATTCACAAAGATTTATAAGTCAACAACGAATACACTCCCCTTCAATACCACGCAAGTGAATAGATTAAATGAAACTTACCCGGACTGTGTGAAGACAGGCTCGAAGGTGGTTGGTAATGGCGTGTGTCTTGAGGAGGGCATGGTATGTGACGGTGCTAATTTGGTAGTTTTTGCGACGAAGTTCTTGTTCCAAGTGCAACGCATGCTGAAGCCCGGCTTGTTTTGACTGCGATTGAGCACAGGCATTGAACAGTGCGGTGTATGTAGCATCTGTGGGAATCAGGGACCGTTTTTTCATCTGAAAGACAACACAAACGCTAATTATAGCAAACAATAGGTAGCCTGTGAATGGCTGTCGGTCATAAACTATACACAACATGCAAAAGGATGTATAAGTGAGTGTAGTGCATCCATACATCATTATAAAGTTTGAAGGCCTTTTTGAGTTGTCCAGCTCGACCGCAACCTCCTATAAGGACGGTGTAGTTGAACTCTTCTGGCTGTAACCTCTCTCTTTTCAACATGTCTTCACTAAATAGATCCAAAGCCTGCTGAAGCTGTGTCAGAAAAAAAACATACATTGAGAATCGAAAGGAATTATGATTAAATGATCGTGTGGGGGTAACCCGATGACAGACTGACCTTGTTTTCTTTGATCATTTTCTTACACTGTAGGAAGTACCAATAGACCGTATTCCTCCCTGTGGCCAGGAAAGCTTTCCTTCTTTCCTCTTCCTCTCTGTCGTCCTCCTCTTGGAAACATTGATTCTGGATTTCGGGGCTACTTTTTCGGAACGACCTCCGGGAGCTTATATCACTCGATAATGTACCAAACCGCTCACCAGGATCGTCACTGTCCACCTGGTCCGTCGCCTGGGCGGTAGACACCAAGGGGTTCAGGTCTCCGTAGGACCCCGAGACGACAGACTTGTGTCCGGCTCCTCCACCGACATTCCACGGGGCGTCCTTTAACACCACTTGAGGCGACCGCGGATAACGCGTACGTGTTTTGGCCGATGAACTCCCGTTCACCGCATAGACGTGGGGTGACCTGGCGACTTGTGCTAGGATCTTGCTCCCTCTTCGCATGCACGAACATGCGGCATTTAACATGTTGTTTGGGAGCTAGCCGCCTCAACGTCGCGAGGAGCAGCTAGGCTAGCAGGTGTCACGTGTACGTACGACGCTTAGAGGTGACGGGAAGACAGTAGCAGTCGATTATCGATCCAAGCATCTCGATGTCTAATACATCTCAAAAATATGGAGGCAGTATGGTATTTATATGTCGAAGGATATCATTAGTTAAATAATTTGCTTATTTAGCAGGAATCTCAAATGTAGCAGCTGGGTGTTATCAACGTATAGATAGATTGATTAGTCTGCCTAGCAAATTGCCAACAGTTAATTCCTGCCACTAACTGGACATAGCAGGACAATCAGAAGAATTGGATCAGTTGGTTTTAAACAGTGTGTTTAGGTAGTAAGTAGTTTCAAGTAGTGTCATGTAGTTGTAGTCGTAAACGGATTGGCTTTCTTCACATTTGGGAACTGGTTGTGAACGTCATGACAATGAAACGCAGCGCAGATCCGCCCTGCTCTGAGGTCAGTGAAAGTGCGTGTTTTGGCGTGTGCGATATAACGCGGTTATAACTCACTCCCATCCCAATAGTAATAGTAATAATTATGATCTAGAATAAACCGAATTGTAGAGTCAAGACGTTCTGTATGTCACATACTGGCCTACATTAACGTTTTAGTGAATTGATAATAGGCATAAAATAACGGTCACTATCCTATGTTCATGGTTCTAGGGTAATGGGTCCACGTAATAGGTCGAATTAGAAATTATTATTCATTTACACAGACTACTCTACTTTAATAGATTCAAGGTATTGAAGACAACCAACCAGTGCCATCTTCCACAACAACACCCCCTGCTGGTAAACCGTCAGAAAAGTCAATACAACTCGTGGCATAATCCTATTGATGCCTATTCATCGTTTTAACTTTGTGTATTATTGCAGTGAAACAGCTAAAGGTTGAATTTCCACCTGAGCTCAAGACCAGAACTGACTTTCTACAATGTGAGTCTTTTTTATGTTTAAGTGTTTAACAATTTATCTCTGGTATTGTCAACCAATGGCCTACTAAAATCGTAATCACACTAATAATGATGAAATGCAACACTGATCCTATTAAGCCCATGATTTCTGTGAATCTCCCCAAAAGTAAAATAAATGGACAAGAGTAATTAACCTGAAGTTTTACAAGCATCATTGCAATTATTTTTCTAATCTAGCCTCCACTAACCTCTCTCCCAGATTACCGTCACCTCACGCTTGACCCAAACACAGCATACAGGGAGCTGTCTCTTTCCCAGGGAAACAGGAGGGTGGAACTCACAGATCTAGTGCAGTCGTATCCCGACCGCCCTGAGAGATTCACCCATCTTTGGCAGGTGCTGTGTAAAGAACATCTGTCTGAACGCTCTTACTGGGAGGTGGAATGGTCCGGTTCAATAGAGATAGCGGTATGTTATGAAGACGTCGGCCGGTCAGACTATTACTGCGAATGTGCGTTTGGGTGCAACGACAAGTCCTGGAGTTTGAATTTGAATAAAAATGTTGAATGTTTCCACCACAATGATGTTGAGATTCCAGTGCCGGAGCCTCAGTCCTCCCGAGTGGGCGTGTACCTGGATCACAGTGCAGGCATTCTGGCCTTCTACAGTGTTTTGGACTACACCATGAGCCTCATCCACAGAGTCCAGACCACGTTCACTCAGCCCCTCTACCCCGGGCTGTGGGTTGCAGAGCAGGCAGAGCTGTGCGATATTAAGTGAAGAGAGAGTGCGTTCACCACTCTCTTTTCACTTAAGATCACACAAAAAGAAGTGTATTATTGTCAGGAAAATTGGGGGTTTGTCTATCAGGGTAAAATGTAACTTGAAGTGTCTGGTGAGTGGTCTACTTTCAACTTTGAAGGAAAATGAAAATATATTGATATGGGATTTTTCCTTCCATAATGCTCAGTACTGTAACATGAAACAGATGACTTTTTAATCTACAGAAATGTTGCTTTCCACCTGGCTTTCCAGAGCTCTTCCAATATCAGGACACAGGTGGATGTTGAATAAGCTGGTTTATTGCAGTTTGTAGTTGAATGAAGACAGCGCTTTTCCTGAGTGTGTGTGGTGATGGTTGGTTTAACCTGTGGGCATTGACTAGCCAATGCACCACAGGTGTGCAGACTCACCCAGCCCCAGACTAATCAGCAATCAGTATTCAGCAAGTATGAATCTGCATTCCAATATGATAAGCAGATGGTATCTGTTGGAAGTACATTTTTCAAAATAAAACGTATCACAAATCCTGCAATTCCTTGTCATCTTGTCCTTAAAATGCGAGAACATCTATCATAACATATTCATTACATTATTACATGACTAAAATCTAGTGAAAAAAATACACTGAAAACATGTTCATAACTATTAAGGGTTTATTACAACATTGTATACAACATCTATTCAAGTAGTCGGTAAACAAAAATAAGTTTCCCTTATTTCATAATTATGGCACCTTCAACGTAGAATTTGCCATTTAAATGTGCAATTCAAATGCAGATAAATACTTTGTTGCACTAGAGCGCTGTTTTTTTTCTAACGGTCCAAATCCTCAGGCTGCTGTATTGCAGTTTTGCCACCAAAACGTCCTGAAGCAAAACACTAAATCATTACTAATTTCCAGCCACGTTTCACTTGAGCTGAAATACACTGCAACTGATATGTTTCTGTAACACTACAAAAGTAATTCAGCCATGCACATATCAAACAACTGACAGATCCATTGGGAACATTTTTTAATATATATATTTTTTTTTTTAAATCGATCCAGAACGACTGAAAAGGCCGTTGTCAACACTCGAGTTGAGGGCCGTGTCTTTAACAGGTCAGTGGAAAGCCCAACAGCAGGTCACAGAGATGTGTCACCACGGCGCGAGGAGGGGGGTCTGGGCCACACGGCTCTGGAACAGCGTTATCTTATCCAGGAGGGTGAGCGGAGTCTCTCTGATGACCAGCGGCAGGTCCTCATGCTGCAGGGGGAAGATGACCACGCTCAGGGCCGGCCGCTCGGCTGAATACCTGGCAGAGAACATGGAGTTAATGGTGCTGTTGGTAAGATCTAACACTATTATTTGAGTGTCATTTGTTGGCATAGTCAGCTATTAGTGAGTAAGATGCGCTGTGAGAACATCTGCGGCTCATTTTTGATCAATCAGGCCACCCTGATTGGTTCAGGGAATTCAACTCGAATGTCAAACACAGGTGTGTGAATAAATGCAACAATTCTCAAAGGCAGAGAATCACAGGGAGGGAGGGAGCAGAGAGGGGACGTTTTGGTCCCCTCCCTCTCTTCTGCTTACCCACAGCACCTTTAAGAGATGCGAGCAGATAACAGAAGCCTGGTTTAGACTTCATCGGCACGTCTACAAAGATCCATGCTGCAGCACGGATCTTGCAAAGGTTCCTACATTTAAGGCTATTGCATACTCCGCAAGAACAGAGAACTTTGTTCTCGCTCCCAGGGCTGCGAGAACAAGAACAAAGTTCGTTCTGGCCAGGACATTTCATACTTCGTGAAACTCAAGTGCAGAACTCCTGGGAAGTCCTCAAAGGCCCCGCCCACAGCAGCACACGTCATGCACGGAAGCGCATTAACCACGCCCACTTCAAATGGACCAATCACACAATAGTTCTCGGACACGACACGAGAAAAAAGTTCGGCCAGGATGAGAGAACAAGGTGCGAGAACTCCCGAAACAGGGCTGCGAGAAAAAAATTACGTCATTCTGTTCTCGCAGCCCTGGGAGCGAGAACAAAGTTCTCTGTTCTTGCAGAGTATGCAACAGCCTTTACTCTTGCGTGTCACATTAATGTGTACACAAGGGGGCAGTATAACATTTACCAAGTAAATCTGGACATGGACTCACTTAGCTTACTGTTTCTTTGGCTATTTTGCCATGAAAATAGTCCAAATGTGCTTCTAGAAATCTGTTGGTGTATCACCACCAACTGAAAATAAATTGTGCATTCATTTTATTCTTGTGGCTGGTGGACAAGTTCAAAACCGCTACCAACGACGACATACTGACCTGTCGATTAACGCCTTCTGTAGCGTGCGACAGGCAACCAAGGTTCCACCCATGAATATGTGGCACACGCAAAGGCGGAGGCAGCGAGCCACGAAGGTTTCCGTGGCAACAGGGTCGAAGGTTCCACTGCGCGAGATGAGGCAGAGGCGCCTCAGACGGGAACAGCAGGAGAGAGCCTCAAAGAACGATGCATTGGCACTCAGGTAGGGCTGCTCCAACCTACAGACATAAGAACAAGTTAGACGCCTCTAGAAATCAACAATAAGATACTACAGCCAACCACAGGAAGTGCCGTGTGTGAGTGTGAAGTTGTTTGGGTGAGTGGTTCTCATACAAAATGTAACATGTAAAAGAATAGGAAATATAGAACTAATTGAATTGGCTACATAGCACCATTACACTAGAACTAATGTAATTGGCTAAATAGCACCGTTACACTCGAACTAATGCAATTGGCTAAATAGCACCAATACACTAGAACTAATGCAATTGGCTAAATAGCACCGTTACACTAGAACTAATGCAATTGGTTAAATAGCACCAATACACTAGAACTAATGTAATTGGCTAAATAGCACCGTTACACTAGAACTAATGCAATTGGCTAAATAGCACCGTTACACTAGAACTAATGCAATTGGCTAAATAGCACCGTTACACTAGAACTAATGCAATTGGCTAAATAGCACCGGTACACTAGAACTAATGCAATTGGCTAAATAGCAC
>OMKP01080474.1:0-14436 GCA_900302375.1 Bathygadus melanobranchus
GTTACATGAACCCCCATCTAATATGACCCTATAGTCACACAGTAACTATACATGGACAGAACGCACACACATTCACCTCTCTCTCTCTCTCTCTCTCTATCTGTCTCTCTGTCTGTCTGTCTCTCTTTCTCTCTCCCTCTCTTCTCATCACACTTTCTCTTACACAAGCTCACTCATTAACAAACTCACACTCTGAACTACACAAGCAATCTAGGTTATCCCTCACACACACACACACACACACACACACACGTATACACACATGTTTATTTGCAGTGAGAAGCGTCCTGCTGCTTCCAGAGATGAGAAGCCGTCCAGAAGATGGAACATCAGAGGGGGAGGAGAGGGAAACGGTCCACTTCCTGGAGAACATATGATTGCTTTTTGGATCACATCTTTATCTAAAAGATGAAGCAAAAAGTGTGTGTGTGTGTGTATCCATGTATGTGTGTGTGTGTGTACAGTATGTGTGTAATGTGTAATGTATCCATGTATTTGTGTGTATGTGAATCTGTGTATGTGTGTGTGTGTGTGTGTGTCACTGGGCCTGCTGGCGACCTCATCCTGCCAAGTGTCCTGCATTCCCGTTGCCATGGCACCTGTCTCTCCTCTCGGGGAGAATTCCATCCCGACCAGTCACGGGACGCGTCGCCCACGGCAACCTAACAGATGGCGCCGGCGACCAGCCCGCTGGGTGGGGGTGGGGGGTGGGGTTCAGGCATTCCCTGCATTCCACCTGACACCGTGTCTCCACAGGGGGCGCTGTTCCACGCCACACTGTGCTTCACTGTCTTGTTCTGTCTTGGGGAACACGTTTCATTTAAATGCTTTACTATTAGCCCTGTTTTACCACCAGGTGTGAGTGCAATTATGAGCCAACTTGTCATTGTGACATCACAGAGTGTCCACCCAGATTTATGAGGACTAGCTCAGTCTACCAGCCTACCCAGTGGACTGTACCAACTGGTAGGCTCATCATACATCTGGGAGGAACTGAGAGTAACCGGTGATGCTGGCGAGGTCGCCACCACGCGACTCAAGCTGATATTGACATTGATGATATTGATCATGGGTAATTATAAAAAGACTGGCAAGTCTAAACATGTTGTCATTAGAAGCTAAATAAGAGATTGAGGAGGCCAGGTCTTTAAATAAGGAATGCTTGTTTAGACCAGTGATCAGCTGCTATTGAAAAAATGGAAACTCCTCCATACAGTCCTCCTGGTCCCTCGCTACACACACACCTGTTCTCTCTGGGGTCCGAGCTGGACACACACACACATGCGCGCGCACACACACACACGAACCCTCATTAACACACATACACTCACACTATACATACAGCCTGTATCTCCATGCAGAGAAACAGAGTGACTCAAACTGAGTCATTTACAGTCAGCATTAATCTTGGCAATAGGGAGCTTGGCTTTACCTTGGACTGTGTTTATATATGTATTCAGATGGGGGGGGGGTGATGTGTCTCTGCAGACCTGGAGGGACGACATCTTCTAGAACTATAGTTGAGGCAGCTCTCTCTCTCTCTCTCTCTCTCTCGCTCTCTCTCTCTCTCTCTCTCTACCTGCCGCCATAGCAACCAAATCCCACCTGACCTTCAGAGCAGAGGTCTAACACCACATGGAACCCATCCCACATCATCACCTCACCTTTGTGTGTGTGTGCGTGTGTGTGGATACAGCATGGCAAACATGGTTATGGCATTCATTATTCATTTAGTTAGATTTATCGTTTCACTAGAACAACTGCATTTACGACTAATACTGCAAAGACTGGACCTGTTGCTTTAGTTGTGTGTGTGTAGATAAATATGTGTGTATACATGTGTGTGCATAAATATATTTATATATTTGTGTGTGTGGTGTATATATATTTGTGTGTGTGGTATATACATATGTGTGTATATATTTGTGTGTGTGCTGTCCCCTCTGTGTTTATACCCTCTGTGTTTATAGATCTGTGTTTATAGATTTGTGTGTATATCCTCTGTGTTTATAGATCTGTGTGTATACCCTCTGTGTTTATAGATCTGTTTATAGGTCTGTGTTTATACCCTCTGTGTGTATAGATCTCTGTGTATACCCTCCATGTTTATAGATCTGTGTGTATACCCTCTGTGTTTATAGATCTGTGTTTATAGGTCTGCGTTTATACCCTCTGTGTTTATAGATCTGTGTGTATACCCTCTGTGTTTATAGATCTGTTTATGGGTCTGTGTTTATAGATCTGTGTTTATACCCTCTGTGTGTATACCCTCTGTGTTATAGATCTCTGTGTATACCCTCCATGTTTATAGATCTGTGTGTATACCCTCTGTGTTTATAGATCTGTGTTTATAGGTCTGTGTGTATACCCTCTGTGTTATAGATCTCTGTGTATACCCTCTGTGTTTATAGATCTGTGTGTATACCCTCTGTGTTTATAGATCTGTGTGTGTACCCTCTGTGTTTATAGATCTGTGTGTATACCCTCTGTGTTTATAGATCTGTGTTTATACCCTCTGTGTTTATAGATCTGTGTTTATACCCTCTGTGTTTATAGATCTGTGTGTATACCCTCTGTGTTTATAGATCTGTGTATACCCTCTGTGTTTATATCCTCTGTTTTTATAGATCTGTGTTTATAGATCTGTGTGTATACCCTCTGTGTTTATAGATCTGTGTATACCCTCTGTGTTTATACCCTCTGTTTTTATAGATCTGTGTTTATAGATCTGTGTGTATACCCTCTGTGTTTAGATCATCACTTCCGTCTGTTCCGGTTCATTCCGCCCCCCAATTTTGACCAGTGACCCACCCTTCATCCAAACTTCGACCATCTTGTCCTGTAATCCATGTCACCAGCCGACCGCGTCCCAAAGACTGGGAGACGAGTTTCTAGAGATTAACGGCAGCGTCTCAAGGCCCCAGGCGTCTGCCACGGCGGATTTGTGTCAAAGGGTTTTGTGTCGTAACACAATGTCTGTGTTGATCTCCGTGAATCACATTAACAGTGGAGCAGGAGGTGGTGGAGGTGGAAGCTGGGGTGGGTGGGTGTTGGTGGTGGTGGAGGAGGCTGGAGTAGGTGGTAGGTGGTGTTGTTGGTGCTGGTGTTAGTGATGGTGGAGGTGGACAGTCTGTTGACTGACTGATCCCCTGTCCTGTCCGTATGAATCAGAGAAGGTCAAACAGTGCTCCTAATGTGATCTGGGTCACGGGCTGTCACAGCGCGTTTAGCTATAGTTTCAATTAAAAGAGGATTTCTCTGACGGAACGCGGCTCCGGAAGAAAGAGCTGAACCAAAAATCAGTTGGCAGCTGTAGCAGAAAATTAGCTAATGCTTCGTTTTTACCCGCTGATCTGGAGATATTTAACCCGGATGACAGATTAAAGTTTTGTTTGAAGAGATTTGTATTAAACTTGGTCATTTGGGGGGATTTGTCGCATATTGAAGACTTTAACTTGGGAAGAAACTTCCACGACGTCCTCACAAAACATCAACCTAATGAGGACAGAGCCAGAGTCATGGGATGGAAAAAAATAATAATTTCAATTTTATTTCCAGATTGCCAGCTGGGTTGTGTGTGTGTGTGTGTGTGTGTGTCTCACCCCAGCCTTCGAGCTTTGTAGAAAATGAAAGAAGAAAAATGAGTGGACTTGATGGACCCTGTCAGTAGGATTCTCTTCCCTGTCTCCATCTCCTTTCCCCCCCTCTTCTTCCCCCACCCCACCCTCCAGCCCACCGAGAGTTCAGGAGATCCAGCGGCCAGCCCGGGTCGCTATAATGAGGGTGTAGCGTCCATCACAATAGGATATACACTGTCACCAGACACCAACCAGCTGCCCGTTGTCAGTTGGACTTCGCCGGTAGCGACAGGGCTAACTGTAAAAATAAAAAGAGCCTTTGTCTAGTCAACAGCTGTGTGTATTATTGTGTATGCTAGTGATTCAGGGTTCAGGGTACGTATGGGCCCCTGCTCTGGTACCACAGACTACATCTAGGGACAGGATAGTCTATAGTAGTGACGGTTAGGTTTCTGTGTTCCAAACCCAGTGTCGGCAGTTTACCTGTAGAGAATCCTACAAAACGGGTTCAGACAATACAGAATAACAACAAGACACAGTTTGTTCCAGGCGGTGACGTTCAATTCACCGTTACGAGGAGAGAGAGAGAGAGCAGCACATGCAGCAGAGCGAGATCTGGAGAGAATGGGTCTTCACAGCAGGGTGCCTGGGGTCTGAAAGCCATCTTAGTTTGCTTGCTGCTCCATCATCGTCTGTGATATTTACCCCTGAAGGTGTCCAGGAAAGAGATTAGAAGTGTAAATGATGATGATGAGCGGGAAATAACAAGAGATGTTAAAAAGGGAAGTGGGGTGGGGGGGGGATAAATTGACCTAATTTGGCTGGGAAAGAGAGAAGATTGCTGGGTGTTAGCAAAGGGGCCTGACACTCACACACACACACTCACACACGCTATGATGGTGATGATCTGATATATTGATCTGAGCTTCTTTGAAGTCTGGTGTTGGATGTTGCATCATGTGTGTGTATGTTTCAGAAACAAAGCGAAAGTGAAACCACTGAATCATTTCTAGTATCTCTATTATTTCTAGTATCTTTGTCTTTGTAGTATTCAGCCGGGCCTCGGCTGGGCAGCAATTGATTTCCAAATATGGCCGTGGCCCTACATTGTTCAGAAACCACCAGCCAATCAGAGTGACGCTCATGCTCTCTTCACTATTGCTGAAATCCTGTTGAAAGTAAAGCAAAAAACATGCTAATGTGAGAAAATCCTTCTGTGAAGATTTTCTGTTCATAACTTTTAACATTGTTATGTAGCCATTGTTTTTTTAATTTGTCAGACCGTGGCGCTCCTTGTTTGTCATGATCTGAAACTCCCTCCCCCGGGCGCTGGTATTTTTTACCTTTTGGAAAAGGCTTTCAAGGGGATCAAGGCCAGACCGACCTGCAGAGAGAAACTAGGGCTAGGACCCAACCACCGTACATTCACAAAGCTCTGAGCAGAAATTTGTGATCGCAAAATTGAGGATTGCAAACCGACCTCCAAGTGGTTCGCAGACCGACCTCCAAGTGGATCACAGCAACCAGTCTGGGTCCCGACCCTAGTTGTTGTCCTGCTGTTGTCCTTTAAGGCAATGTACAGGGAAACATTCCCAGGATATGTGCAAGCCCTTCTTCATAGCAAGGCACACCATGTGAATATTTGACAACACTCCCAGGCGTCATGGCGTGAGCTGCCAGCTCTCCTTTGTGGAAATTGTGGAAAAAAGCTAGAAAGAAAAGGTGTATTTTTTATACGGTTTGCTGGAGTGTTTGGTTTCAGTTTCTTTGGTTTCGTTTTGACTGTCTGAAACACATGATGCAACGCGATGCCAACCTGGAGTCTGACGTCAAAAACACTCAATATCTGACCCTGACTTCATCATCATCATCATAGTCTTCATCATATTCATCATCATGTTACCACCGCGTATCTGTCTTTCTGTATTTATCTTATCTAATTGACAGGTACAATTATTAAGTCTAAAGCAACCTAGAAAGACATCCAAATGACAAAACACTACTCCTGGATTTAGGGGCATGCTACAGGTGTAAGTGTAATGGTAGCATTAGCACCTTAGCAGCTAGGCTACACCTGGCTAACTCACACGTGTTGTGTTGATGAGAATAGAGTTGAAGTTCTTCTGACCCAGTTTCCGTCGTCTCCCAGGCGTCGGTCAAGTGAGGACGCTGTAACCATGGTGATATCAAAGCCTTCGTTATTTTGGCGACTTGAGTGTTGTATGTGTGGCTAGCTAACGACTTCTCCTGCATTATTGATGGCGGTAGATATATCTGATGAATTATGGACCAGCCGCTTAGCGTCGGCTTGTGGGGAATGGTTTTATATGGAGATTGTGCTGAACATCAAGCTCTTCATTCATTCTTGTTAAGAAGATGTGACTACGTGTTATTTCTGAACCAGACAATGTTCAAACAAGGTTCTCATGTTGTGTAATGTGTTCTTATACAGTGTATGGAGTGTGTTAACTTGTTGTTAGCATGATCAATTTAAGATATTAAAGGTGCAATAAGTCATCGAGAAGCGAATAAATAAACACATTTCTATGCTAAAATGAATATGGTGTTCGTCAAAGTATTGTTTCAAAGATGTGAGAACTCACATAGTGCCGCCATGCTGAAATGACAACGTCATTCCAACATGGTGGCGCTCCTGTTTGACGCCCGCTCCTGCACCTTTAAATTGATCATGTGCCAGGAGACAAATAGGTGTACGAGTAGAAAGGATCAATAAGCATCAAACACTAGTTAGGGTTCTTTTGTTTTCATGTTTAACTATTTTATTTTGGGAACAGGATTTTAAGGAAGTCAGAAGTTGATTGGGTTAAAGGCTAAACAACTTGTTTACTTCAACTCCAATGAAACACATTTAAAAGATTTCCACTTAAAGAGTTTCACATGAATACAGTTGTGGATTCTGCACTGTAAACCTAGTTTATAGTTTAAAAACAACCTCTTAATTAGGCCTTGGTAAGAGAAAGAAACTGTTTCAACGCACAATCCCGGAAAGATGATTATATCCCAGATGTGTAAGGTAGGTTTTCTAAAGTAGGGCGTGGGAACTACAAAATCTATTTTCATACCGGAGGACACAGTCTCCAGAGTATGAAACAACCGTCAGTTTATTAACTGTTGCTGAGGAGGAATTGTTCGCCTTCACATCCTTTGTGAAAGCATAGTAAGCAACATTTAGTCTACACCTGTCTTCTCTGGTCTGTGTTTGTGTGTTTTACAAACCCTCTTCCTATTGGTCGGTTTCTAGTTCTTAATTGCCCCCCCCCCCCCTCTTTCTCTCAATTTTGTATTACATTTACATTTAGAGCTTTTATCCAAAGCGACTTACAAAAAAGTAACACATTTGTCGAAAGAGGGAGACAACAATATATCGCTGAAAGTAGAGTGCAATTAGAACAGAACAAGTTACAAGCATTCCTGGTTGCCAGGTCAATAGAACAAGTCTGTCTCTCTTTCTCTTTCTTTCACTCCTTCACTCTTTCTCCCTGCTATATGTCCATTCATTTAATCTCTCTTAGTCTCTATCCATCCATCTGTCTGCCTCGGCATGTGAATCGTGATTGTAGCAGAACTAAATGGCGTGACTGTCACCCACCGTACTGTGACACTGATGTTGAAAGAATGGAAATGCTAGCACCACCCGCACTAAGCTCGATGCTATGCTAAGCTACCTAACGGTAGCTCCAATCCATCATCTCCATCATCCATCATGGAAATCCTGTCGCCTTACATTATTATTTTATAAAAGCCGTTTTCCCTCCTGTCCTGTCAGACTGTGAACCAGGACTACCCCCTCCTCTCCTCCATCATCTGGGTGGAGGAGAGAGGGGACGACACAGACCCCCTGCTATATAGGTAGAGAGGGCCTGTCTATCGACACACGATAGATAGGCCCTCTCTACCCAGCAGGGGGTCCTGAGGGGAGGGTGGCTTGTGAGGACTGACCTGGTTATTTGGTTGTGAGGACGATGAGCTGCAGGGATGGCTACGGCAATGCGTTGGGGACAAAAAGCCCTGCAGACTTAAAGTGTTCGCTTTATTAACCGCCAACACTGACTGGTTGACTGGGTAGCTGACTGGCTGACTGATATGCTGGCTGACTGACTGGCTGGCTGACTGACTGACTGACTGGCTGGATGACTGATTGACTGTCAACAGAGCAAGTGAGTGAGCACTCAACCAGCACTATATACAGTATGTAAACACAGAGGGAGAGGCGGAGAGAAAAATGAAATGGGGATGATTCAGGCTGAATAGGTCGAGGAGGGAGCTGACTGGAGAGAGAGAGAGACAGAGAGACACAGAGGGAGAGACAGAGACAAAGAGAGAGAGAGAGGGAGAGAGACAGACAGAGAGGGAGAGACAGAGAGAGAGAGAGAGACAGAGAGAGATGGATCAACTATGATTGGCAGGTGCTGTCGACCATGACCCATCTCCCGTTCTGTGATTCTGCTGATTGATTCCCAGAACTTTAGAAGATCCAACGCGATGAGGATGATCCGCGTTGCCATGGTAACCCACCACAGTATCCATGGCAGCGCGCCGGGTTACCCAAGTGAAGCCTGTGTGATCTGGGTTGCTGTTTGTTCAGCGGGTACCCGGGTTTGTGATGGGCTCAAGATCTTTGTTTAATGTCCTGCTCTGTCAGGTCTGTCTGGGGAGTAGCAGCATCTCTGGTTAGCTACTATGAGTAAGCTAAGACTCATTTGACCTGTTGTATTCAAGTTCTTATCTATAATATTTCCATACAATTATTATGTATTTATTTAAAATAAATGGTCCTGCTTCCATACAATAATGTTGAAGTTAAATCGGTTTTCTGTTCTTTAGCTAGAGAAATTCACCTGATTCCAATCTGTGGAGTGTGTGTGGTTGGTGGCTGGTTTAAGCACACCTGTGGTGCGTTGGGGAATCCATGAACACAGGATGAACCAGCCATCACCACACACACTCATAGGAGAGAGCACTGACATGTCAGCAGGGACCACCTGCTCCGTCTGCAAGACCTCAATCTCTGCACCAAACTGGTTTCTACACAGCATCTACCAGTGTTTTTCCCCCCTATTTATTTAAGAGACAGCCCAGTCTGTCACCATCACTACTCAGTTCAGTGTAATTCAAGTTTGTGTTGACTCATCACCGTCGGAGCAATGCCAGGGTCTTTCTCTCTTTACTTTGGAATGACGCCATAACCTCCCAGTTCTGTATAAGGCTGCTATGAGACACGCAAACAGACCAAGGAGTGTCGTCTGAACTCCGAAGTTTACTCTTCGTCTTTGCTCAGCTGTCTCTCGGTCCGAGACGACAGTCCCGCGAGCGGAGAGCGACGTGATGTTTGGTGGCAGCTGCCGTGGATTCCCATACCCTGGGGTCAGAGTTCAGAGGTCTCTGGGGGGAGGTTGACATACAGAAGTGTGTATGGGGCTGTTTTCACAAGGCCTCTCCACTAAACCAGCTGGATTCTGGGCTTTTAGACATGATTCAGCTCTCTTTCTCCGGAAGCTCTCTCTCATGGGTCCATAGTACCCATGTTGTTCTCCCAGTAGACAATGAAACCCCTGAGTCTGTTGCTGTTGGGGTCACTCAACCGAACAGGGTTTCCCAGGGGTGGGGTTGAAGGGTCCTTCTGATGTCTGCCCCCCATATGTTCTCACAACCCCCATCCATGCACCCCAACACCTCTTCTTCTGTGGTGTCTAAACAACGATGATTCTCTTCAACAACGGTATTTCCTGTCATGTGACCCCTGCTCCCCCCACACCAGTACTGTTAAAGAATGTGGAAATAGCTTAAAATAATTTAATAAGGAAATCTGAGGATCTACTGTTCATGATTCACGTCTGTTTACTGTTCTGAAAGGCCAATGTCAACCCCAGTCACGGTTAAGTGACCCAAGTGTGTATTGTAAAAAAGTTTTTAATATCCCGGCTGCCGAAAACACAAATGATGGGAAAATGTCACACATTTCCACCAATCAGAGGCCATTTCCTTTTCAAACCCCCCTAACCACTAGACTATATCTTCCATGTTCTACATGCTGTCCACTGGCCTGGGAACGGCCTCGTTGCTTGTGTGTATGTGGAGTCCTCTGGGTTCTCTGTCAGTGTCCTTTCTGTCTGGATGAAATTCAAGCTTAACTAAAACGTCACGGTCGTGCGTTTGCATGCAGATGAACTGATGACACTGAGACTGCAGTGTGTTTACTGGTGTGTCCTGCCTTAAGGTGACTCCTCCTGACATCTTCTCTTGTTCTCCTCCGCAGGGCCAGCTGTCCCAGGCGCTGAACGGCCTCTCGGACCGAGCCTCTGAGGCCAAGGAGTTCCTGGTCCAGCTGAAGAACATGGTGCAGCATATCCAGGTAGTGAACAACGACAGACAGACTGACAGACTCTGAGGGTGGAGGAGGAGATGATAAGAGGACAACAAGGGTGGTAGGGGAGGAGAGAGGCGGGTGGTGGTGGCAGGAGCGAGGGAGGGTGGTGGTGGAGGCACACAGACTCACACAGATAGACAGACAGAGATAGACTGATTGACACAGAGGTAGAACTGATTGGTTGGATAAATACACACACACATACACACATGACATGTGCCTGCTAAGCCCCTGGTTAGCTCTTAAGCCTATCCCAGTGTCTTGTGTCTCAGCACTATACGCTACACGTCCAGTATATATAGCATCAGGCTGAGACCCTATACCGGTAAATATAACCAGGACACATTCAGTGGTATGGGTTCTCCTTTGATACAGGAAACCTGAGTTGTTACCTCTTCAAACTAAAAGTGTAAAACCAGAATAAGAATGCATCAAGCCTACAAATTAAGTAGATGTCATAGTTTAGACCTCTTCAAATGAAAAGTCTAAAGACCAGAACAAGAATGCAGCTGATATAGCATTGATAGAGAAGTGACAGTTGAAGCTTTATCTGTAGTTAGGCAAGGTCAAAACCAGGAGATCAGGCAAGCAGGCAAACAAAATCCGACAAGGGGCAGGCAAGGTTCATAAACAGGCAAGCAGGGTCAAAACAGGCAGGTCAGGAGAAATGGGAATGTAGACTGCAGGAAAGTTTGGCCGAACACACAAGACAATCTGGCAGAGAACCAAAGAAAGTGACTGGTATTTATACTGAAGGATTAATGGGGCAATGAGCTGCAGGTGAGATGGGCAGAGACAGCCAGGTGAGGGGAGTGAGGTGATTGCAAAGCAAGGGGGAGGGGCCGTGTCTGGAATGACAGGAGAGTTAGTGACATGGCATGTCACTAACTAATGTGTGTGGGTGTGACAGTGTAAGTGTGTGTGTTTTCCCATTACTGTGACCAATGGGATTCCGTCACGTTACGCTGCAGCCTCCAGCGCCCGTCTCCATGACAACACGTCCTAGCAACAAGTTGTCATGGCAGCCGTGATGGATCTGGTAGCCAACTGGACGTGCTGGACTGGAGATGTGTGTGTTTAGGTGTGTGTGTTAAGTTCTGTTATGATGTGTGTATTAAGTTGTTAGTTTTTAGGTGTTACCTTTGAGTTTTATGTTGTCATACTAGTTTGATAAAACTAGTATGACGGTGAAACGCACTGCGAGGGTGATTACCATAAGAATATTATTTTAATGTCAATATCTTAAAATGAGGGAAGGAGATGAGGAGAGGAGCTGAGGAGATGGGAGGAGAGAGTATAGGGGAGGTAAGGCGAGGGAATGATAAGGGTGATGAAGAAAGGAGATAAGGAGAGGACATGAAAGCAGAGAGAAGAGGGGAGGGCATGAGACAAAATGAAGGAGAGGACATGAAAGCAGAGAGAAGAGGGGAGGGCATAAGAGAAAATGAAGGAGAGGAAATGACAGAAAGGAAAGGAGATGAGAGAAATTAGGAGAGGGAGTATTAAGGTGCAAAGGAAGAGGAAGGGGGAGGAGATGGGAGGGAGTTTTATGTACGGGACGTGTAAAATCATGAGGAAATAGACGTTGTTTACATGAGCTGGTGTTAACCGTGCATCCCTCACCCAGGAAGAGCCTCTTGTTACTCGTAAATCAAACTGTCCTCATCTTCTGGAGACTCTCTTCCTGCTTCAGGCGGTGGCAGAGGCAACACTTCCTGTCTTAACTTTCTATCTATATCCACCACCCCCTCCCCACCTCCCCTCCACCATCTCACCATCTCAGCCTGTTCCGAGAGCATCTGCTCGTACACGATGATGCCAATGTTATGTAGCCTCCACGTGTCAAAACCCTCATGGAAGTACACATTCTCCAGTCTGCTGGTGGGGTTTGAAGAGCACACTGATGAAATGGGTTTTGAGGCTAAATGGATCATTTCTTGTTTTCTTCATTTGAATTTGGCTCTGAAAAGATTTGCCACGTACTGAGATGTATTATGTATACACGGAGCAGTGGAGGAATAATACTTATTACCTATTTCATGTATTTCAACAATTATTTTGTTTTTATATATCTGTAGAAGAAAGGGGTGGTGTTTGATATGCGTTTGCTTTTTTATCTGATATTTCCTCCCTTTGGGGATCAATAACGTACATCTATCTATCTCTCTAGGAGAACAGGGTGGAGTTTGATGTGTACGTTTGTTTATGTCTCTCTCTAGAGGAACTGGGTGGAGTTTGATGTGTGTTTGATATGTGTTTGTTTTATGTCTCTCTCTAGGAAAACGGGGCGGAGTTTGATGTGTGTGTTTGTTTCATGTCCCTTTGTAAGATAACGGGGTGGAGTTTGATGTGTGTTTGTTTTATATCTCTTTGTAAGATAACGGGGTGGAGTTTGATGTGTGTGTTTGTTTTATGTCTTTGTGCAGGAAAATGGGGTGGAGTTCGAGGCGTGTCTGGTGGCGCAGTGCGACGCCCTCATCGACGCACTGAACCGCCGGAAGGTCCAACTGCTGTCTCGCGTCAACAACGAACACGAACACAAGCTGAAGGTGAGTGACCGCTGACCTCTGACCTCTGACACCAGGGAGGAACTCCAAATATGGACTGTTACTTTTAGATTTTATGTTGTCCAAAGCGGTGAGTCTGAGAACAATGGAAGCATGCAATCAGAATTGGAGAAGCAACACCAAATTCCAAAGTGCTGCCCAGCCGGGGTGTGAATGTCACGATCGAAACCGATTCTCAATTCAAACCGATTCCTTATTCAATACATAGGGGTAGTCATTTCAGGATCTACTCTGGTCTGCTGTGTGCTAAGGAAGGCAGTGTGGCAAATGATGGCATGAAAGCAGAGTAAAGAGTGTATAAGATGATGTAGTTTTTATATTTGAAACAGTTATATCAACTGAACAATAATGTAAACACACAAAGGAAAACTGATCGATTCAGAATCATAGAAGAGAAGAATCGCGATTCTTACTTGAATGGATGCTACAACCTTTTTTAAAAACAAGAATAACTGACTTAGTGCGGAGTAGTGCTCGGTATCAGAGAGACGAGGTTGGAAGTACCGCCTTGACCACAGACAGAATGTGGAGAACATTTATGTAAGTACATGTATATATCATATATATCATAACATTTAGTCAGACGACAGACGCATTCATCCAAAGCGATTTACAGGTGAGTCTGAGAACAATCGAGCTATGTCAATCAACATTGGTGTAAAAAAGCAAATGTTTTGAAATCTTCAATGACTGGATAGAGTGAGAGAGTGAGAGAGTGAGAGAGGAGCTGTAGCAGAACACAAGTTAGGAGTAGGGCTGGGTGATATGACCAGAATCTTCTATCCCGATCAGTCATTTAATATCTGGATAACGACATATATCACGATATAGAATGTCTTCTGGTGATTCAATGAATAAATAGTCTATATAAAGTAACCACGTGGTAAAGCCTATTATTGTATACTCCTGTGTGACTTAAACAAATGAAAGAGCTTTTGTGCAAACAGTAGAACAGCAAGAACAGTCTGGAAGATGACATCATTTGACTGTAGTGCAGCATTTTAAACCAGCAGAAGACAACTCTCTTTATTATATTACGATATCCAAAATCCAATACAATGTCTCGTCTCATATCACCATATCAATATAATATCGATATATTGCCCAGCCCTAGTTAGGACCATTGTCTTTTTTATTAATTCATGTATGTATTTATTTCTTTTGTATTAGTACATAAGAGTTACATCTCAGAGACACAGAGGTCGTACATCTCAACAAAGTGAGATGTACGATGTTCATCTGTCATCAACAACAACACCAGGAGGAATATGAAACAAGTGTGTTAGAGTGTGTGTTTATTTAGCGACATAATATATTTGTATGACATTGAAACTTGATCTGAATCCCCCCCATGTGAGGATAATTTGGTGGATTGAACTACTTCCAATATCAGAGATTACATCTGTGATAAAAGTATGTTTCTTCAACGAATTACTGTGTGTGTGTGTGTGTGTGTGTGTGTGTGCGTGCGTGCGTGTGTGTGCGTGCGTGTGTGTGTGTGTGCGTGCGCGTGTGTGTGTGAGTGCAGATGTTGCACCTGTCAGCAGATGTACAAGGTAATCTTCCAGCACACAATAGAAAACCTCCTAAATGGACAACATATTGCTGGAGCGGGGAGATGAGGCGGGAGAGTGGTGGAGGGAGGTGGGAAAGTTAGAGGAGGAGGAAGGAGGTGGTAGAGGAAGAGGAGGTGGAGAGGAAAAGAAGGGTGGAGGTGGGTAGTGGAGGGTGGTAGAGGAGGCGGAGGTACAGACGGAGGGAGGCATGGGGAGGAGGAGGAGGGAGGTAGAGGAGGTGGAGGAAAGGGAGATGGAAGAGGAGGTGGAGAGGGAGCTGGAAGAGGGAGGTTTTAGAGGAAGAGACAGGCGGGGGGGGGGGGGGGGGGGTGGGGGGGGGGAGGAGG
>OMKP01080476.1:0-17434 GCA_900302375.1 Bathygadus melanobranchus
CTATTAGACTCGATTACCGTGACGTTTAGATCAACTTGGTTCTCGAGCGGTGAAGAGACTGAAAGTGGGGCGCTCGTTAAGCATACAGACGTCGGTACTTCCGACTCAGAACCACTCTGCTTAACAGGGACAGGAGGAAGAGGAGGAGGAGGAGGAGGAGAGATAAACTTTGCGTCAACTCAAGACTCCTGCCCATAAGTTCTAACTTCTGTTTGTGTTTTTGCTGGTAAATATTCCTGGTTTATCAGCGTGTATAATTCCATTGCTATTGAAGTAAGGGTTTTAGAAGTAAAAAGAAATCCCAGCTAGACAACGGGGTGTCTTTGTACTCTGCACCCTGCCTATAATAGTCACGGAGCACAGCTCCAGACACAGAGCGGAAATGGCGAGGTCTGCTTCTCAGAAACTTTAAGAGTCACGCCGTTCATGTGGGTTTAGCTTCCCTACGCATGTTGGTGTGTGTCTGCGTGTGTTGGGGGGGGGGGCCACTTATGGGGCCATAATTGATGGCTCAACATGCTGCCACTCTCTGTGAGGGGTTTGCTCAGGTCCTGATCTCTGGCCTCAACCTGAAACAATCACTCTTGGTTAACGACAACACTTCAGCTATTGACGACATGAGCCCGTGTAAAGCAGACACTTCAATCAACAGAGCCGTGCGCACTCCTGCAGGAGGGGCACCTGGTGGGAGGTGGTGGAGAGGAGGAGGAGGAGGAGGAGGAGGAGAGCATGGGAGGGAATGAGTGTGTGGTAGATAGGAGGTCTTGTGACTAAATAAATGGTAAATGGATTATTTATATAGCGCTTTTATGCAAAGCACTTTACATTGCCTCACATTCACCCATTCATACACCGACGGTGGTGTCAACCATGCAAGGTAACAACCAGCTCGTCGGGAGCAGTTAGGGTTAGGTGTCTTGCTCAGGGACACCTCGACACTTAGCTAGGGGGAGTCAGGGATCGTTGTCTGGCAACCTTCCGGTTGCCAGACAACCGTCCCTACCTCCTGAGCTACTGCCGCCCCTAACTGACCAGGAGGATGCAATCAAAAAGGTGAATGGGTAAACACATGAAGTCATAACACAGAACTCGGTATGAATAGCTCTTACTGTTCATGTCGGTTTCATCACTGATAGTCTTAGGTGGACCATGGCCAGCATAACACACTGCCGTTCTGTACATTCGATCCGGATTTCGAACTTTCTTCAATCCTTCAGGGGAGCAAAGACAGACGTAGAAGTAGAACAAGAAGCCTTCAGTGGCAGCATGCCCGCCACCATGCACACATGTCTGCATGCATTTAGATTAGGGTTGCATTCAAAACACAACACACGGAAATCTAGCAACATTATAACAACAACAACAACAATTACAACAGTAACATTCTCATTATTCTTCTCATTATTATTATTTAAGTCATCAAGTTATCAAGTGATTAAGCGGTCGTTCCGAGGCATACATTTATCACGCTGGGTCGGACGGGGGTCCCTATCGACTGGCCAAAGGGCCACAATCAGCCTCAAATGCTGTACTGGCTCCATTTGATTAGGGTCAATAACATTCCACATCACATCAGTGGTAAACTGGAGGCATCGATGGGATCAATGGGAGGAGGCCATGCGAGGCAGCCCGTACGGGTCTGTTAGAGATAAGGCATTAAGAAGGATACGTCTGAGCGACCGCAGGCTGGACCTGAGGCCCATCTATCCATAACTCACTAATTGAATTAGCGGCAGACAAAGGGAGAATCTGCAGCCGGCCTCACATAAAACCGGAGGAGTGAGACGCGTGAGGAGTGAGAGTGGCGAGGTTACGTTCTCACTTCTTGACTAAAGAGTGGAGAGGGTTTTTATTGTTTTTTTATTATTATTATAACATTGCTGCACAAGCACTTTTGCGAGTTAATGGCTGACTGTGTGCTTACTTGATGTTTTGCTGCTGTGGCTTCACCTTAAACTTTGAATGAAATGATACAATCTTAAGAAACTTCTTATGCTCCGATAACTTGTAAATAAAAGAAAAAGGCTCCGTGAGGTAATGGCATTAACCGAATTGATAGAGCAAGAAAAACAAAAGTCCTTCTCTTGGTTTACGTTGTCAGCAGAACTGATTGTTTGTAGCCCGGTTATAATGTGTAGTCTACCTTTCACACTCGTATGTACGACACTCTGCTCTGCCTTCTACGGTCGCTTCTTTCAAAGAAACGCCGTTTTGTAAAGGCTCACAGAACCGATAATCGAGTTAAGGAGAGTATATTTGAAACCGAAATCCTGTTTATCATGGCTCCCGAAATAACACAAGCACTAGCAGGCCTTGTTTACAAATGATCCGGGTCCCCACACTGAGCTAAATATTCCCCAATTTAGGTCTTGTCCTAAAAAAGTTGAAGCTCCCGACGCTTCATAAAAAGCCTTGCCTGTGTAGTGGCCTTACCCAAAGCAGTCTCTGTGTAACACAGATCAAACCTGCCATCCCAATGCCCTGCAGAACGTTCTTATACCGCCAGCTGCACACTGCCTTTTACGAGTGTGGAGGAAAAAAATAAGTCCTCTGGAGGCCTGACAATCATTTAGGCGGGAGAAAGTACTCCAGGATGTAAACATTATACCACTAAGCGAGACTGGGTCGTGCCCCCTGGGTTTAACACAAGAAGTGACCCAGGTTTGTTATGGGCCATCATAAGACCTGCCAAACAACGGAGAGTGATTGCTGTACACAGTACAGCTCGCGGGGCTCCCATAGCTCAAGGACAAAAAGGTTAAGTGGAGGCTGCTCGGATCTATATGTGGCTTCCCCGGCCCGCGGGGAAATTGTCTTAACTGTTATCAGTGGAATTAAGTTTTACTTACAAATGTACCATGCTATATTCATCTGTAACCAATACTAATGCAGATTGGATTCATAACTAAGGCTCCATCCTGACACGCTCTATATTCGCAGGCCTGGTTTGTGCGTGACATCATCGTGAGGATGTGAACGCGCCGAGCTTCTCCCATCCTCCTCCCACTGTCTCCTTACTGACCGACCTCGGAGGAACACTAAAAATAACTTAACCTGTTCACCAGTGGGAGTCTCACGTCAGTAGTTGCAATGGGAGCGTCAACAGAGAGAGAAGCACGGGGATGAGTAAGTGTTTGCCTATTTGTTAAGCAATATGGATGAATGCATTAGGCGTATACGCCACAGCAAAGTCATTACTTTCATGAAACCAGATGTATTCATGTTTTGTCATATCCTGCAAACAAATTAAGTGTTTAGCACCCAACTTTTAAAGCTCAATAGCACCCCCTAGTGGAGATTCGTTCAAAGACTTGCACACTGACGCCCTAAAACATGTCCTGCGATCATTATTTTTGATAAATAGAGACATTTAGTTTCCCTGACATTTTAAGATAATGCATGTCTACCCGTGTGCTCCGTTTTTAAACGAAGTGCGTTCATTTGTTTGATAGCATAAGAGCGTGTTTAATATAATTACATCAATATTTGGGGACTTTTTCTTTCTACAGAACTCTGGTTCTGGTTTCATGAATGGTCATTGGGCTAATGTTTTGGTCTCAGCTCAAATATGTCAGCACATACAAGGCTTACGAAATAAACAAACACGTTTAAATAAATTGAAAGACATCACAACATGAATTAAAAATGTATTTGATGCAGCCTACTTCAGATCTCACGTTTAACAATTCCGTTTAGTAACATTTAACGTCTCACACATTAAGGGTGACTCCCCCTCACAGCTTAGTACCATCTTAAGAAACACCAAGAGATTTACATGAGAGTCCAATGGGAGGATATATCAAAGGACCCCTATTTTCCAAAGGTTTCAGAAAACATGGTCTTTAATGACACTGTATCAATAATAGATAGAGATGCGTGAAACGGAAACATCTGAACCCCCGTTAGGCCTACCGTATTTGATCGATATTTTACTCAGAAAGTTTTGCTCACCAAACGCGGCAATGTTGATAATTACTCTCTCTCTCTTTATTATGGTCCTCTCCTCCTAATTCGCCACATGTTCTTCCATATCAATTATTAGAACATTACAATGCCACACTGCTTAGGTTTCGTTTCATACATTGTGTTCAGTGAGTCGCCAGATCCAAGAGGTAAACGTGAATGTTTGCCACCAGTAAAGTAATGTAATGTAATGTGGGCTCCAGGCGCGCTGTTGGATATTAAAGTCCATCCTCTCCTCCCAGCCGCGTCCCATCCCGAGCGCGTTAAACAGCCCAGCATCCTAGACGCGTGGCGCTTGCCTCCCAAGAGCATACATTACGGTATTAATTGGTAGTTTAAGAACATAAACGTTCTCATGCATCGCGCCACTTCGCTGAGGCAACTGTCTAACAATAAACGTACACAAAAACGCTTACAAGTACATAACAACATGTCTGTTTCATGGCGCGTGGTCGCGTTTAAATTGGCCCGAATTTAATCGAATATAACCGGTGACTTAATGCCTACAAAACAAACTATAATTAAACCCGCGCCGACATCGAACGCATCGACGGGGAAACTAAAAATACAAGCCTGGGCTATGGAAGAAGTTGGGTCGATGAGGATGACATGTTGCCATTTACTTGGTCGTGTTGCTAACTCGTTACATTGTTGCTTATCTCGCGGAGTTCAGTGACGACACGGCACTTTGATCACCCCGACGATGTGTCCCCGCGCGTGGGCTACGGTGGGAATAGTAGCTGGCTAGAATGCAAGCTAATATTAGCCGGCTAGGTAACGTCTCCACGTTTAGCTGCCTTTTTACGGAAGAAAATACCGGAGCAGTATTGGCCAAAAACCTTCACTTATCTGCACATGTGTGTTCGTTTCCCGCGACTTGGAACTGTTCTACATCACATAACAGCCACTGTGTTAAATTGAATCCTATTATATTTCTCTTACCTTCCGGCTTGTTTTCGGCAGCCATTTCCCCTTCACGCGCAACATCGTCCTCCTCCTCACGACCGCGGGTACCACGCGCGTGCACGGCGAGCACAGCACGAGGAGGGACTCGAGAAGCAGCGGCGAGTCCGACCGAACGCACACTTGTCATTGGCTGGGAGTAAATGAGTGACAACGAGACGCTGGACTTGTGACAGCGTGGCGAAGGAATCGCATCTCATTTGAAACTAGAAACAACGTAATAAAGACACCTCAGTACTAATAATAGTATAGTATAGAGTATATACTAATATATACTCAATATATTCCATATAGTAGTATGTGTGTGTGTATATATATAGTACTATATATATAGACTAGGAGTATATATAATAGTATCTGTATGTAAGCCTATATAATATATATATATACTCTATATCTTAACTCTGCAAAAGACGTGATTGTAGAAGTATGGATTTTTGTATTTAATTTTGTTAGTTACAATGTACAGTTATTTCCATGTTTTGAGGCATCGGGGAGCGGATCGTACGGAGCATTAAGCCATAACATGTCAGTGTGTGCAGGCTACGCGGCGGCTAATGCTTATTGCAGTGTCGAGGCTGTTAACGGCGGAGCGTATTAGTTGGTGGTGCTGAATGAACAGTTCCCCTGCTTGTGCAGCCTGGGCCGTGTGACGCAGGCGCACCAAGTGAACGGGCTCATTAAAATAACAAAGACATTACTTAGGCTATGCGTTAGCCCGTAATAGGTTAACTTTACTTGTATTTACTAATGTTGAATTGTTTATATTATATATTCATGTTGTATGTTGTATAAATATTCTTAGTTAGTGTACCTCTAGGCCTATATAATAATCTGGCCCATATAGTTGGCGTATCACTAGCGTAGGAAAAAGTCTAAATCACAGTAGTTTAGTCCTCAAGTCATTTAAAGGAAACGTGATTTTCCAGGACTTTTAATTGAACAAAACATTTCGGAAATCCCCTATATACATATTCAAGGTCCATTAGTGTCACGATGGTGCAGGCCTGCTCATGATGACAACATATTAATGCAGATGCATTGGTAAATTGTACACTTTAACGTGCATTTTAAGCATAGTCTCAGCAAAGTATCCATATTCCATGTAAAAGAGCATCGTGGTCGTCATCCGAGCCACACGGTGGCGACAGGCGGCAGGGAAATGAACCACGGAACGAGGAAGGCGCGACGGGTGTAAACATGGCGTCCGCCTTGGATGATGATGAGATTGACAATGATGACTACTATTCGCTGCTAAACGTCAGGAGAGAGGTAGGGTATGCGGGTGTCTGTGGCAAAACATGTGTTCTTGCATGTGTGAACCTTTTTTTGCAAGTTTCCCTTCCGACATGTGCTCCATATGCGTAAAGTTGGAGCGACCATTAGCCGTGCGCTAACTAGTGACCCTCGACATTGATTTTTTTTAGACAGCTTAGAGTTGTGTTCTGCCTCGCTGTGTGTCAAATACTGTCTTGGCAAACGCATGCATTTCATTGTAGAGTAGTAATGTTGTGGTTCGTTTGCTTTTGACGTATTTGTCAGCACTTGCTGTGCAGTAGACCAGTTTGAACAATGTCTTTCACACGTCAACTTTCTGGTCTGACTGGAGCATATGCTCATGGTGTCACTTTAGCCACGCTGTGTCTCAATATCGTTCCCCTTCAGTCTAAATGATAACTTCGGTCGTAATGATTACAAAAAGTGTGCAAGTGAAGTGCTGCCGCGAGTTCATGAACTTTCTCTTCGTCGTTTTCTATTCGATTGCAAATGTCTTTATTTACATGGCTCTAATGTAAGGGCACCCCGTCCCCAGCGCTCCGTAGAATACAATGTCATGTCACAGAGCCCCCATGTGTGTTGTATTGTATACATGTTCACTTCATGGGTTACCAACACGCCGCATGCCGAACACACTGCTGTGCCCATGGGTAACATTATGCATTAAGTTGGCTATTGCGTTATTGTTACCTGTTAAGTAACGTTGATACACCTGGTGACCAGCGTACAAGTATTTATACTGAGCAGTGGAGAAGAGTTTAAGAGACTGGCCCAATATAATGTCTCCATTCTATGTCACCGTTTTTAATGGAGTCACTACATGTGACCCAGTAGCATTGTGCATTATATACCGTTGGGTCCCATGTTGGTCTTGCCCTAGCCAACGCAGCGTGAAGGAGGTCTAGTCAATGATCTGTCACGTGATGTTGACCTCGCCACATGGGAATCAAGGGATCAGTGATCAACGTGGTTATCAGTTAGCAACACATTTAGCACAATCTTGAACGACGGTGGTACTGAACTGTTCCCATTAAAGGTTTTCACTTGCTCAGTCTGTTCATTTGGACACCATACGCTCTGGTACCACACAGTAATGTACCCAATTGAGCTGACCAGCATGGACTGCGATGTGGGCTGCTCTTAAGGACTCCCTGCAACTGATCTCTTGTATTTACCCATTTATTAATTTGCTCAATGTCATGATTTCAGGCGACACAGGAAGAGCTGAAGACAGCATACAGAAGGCTATGTATGCTGTACCACCCAGACAAGCACCGGGACCCTGAGCTGAAACGACAAGCCGAACAGCTGTTTAACCTTGTACACCAAGCTTATGAAGGTAAGGCGGGCCTGCTGTGACACACATCTGGAATCTTTGTTCTTTGTTCTGCTCTTTTGAGTAGTGTAATATACTGATGGTTATCTGTATGACTCTGTAGTACTTAGTGACCCCCAGGCGCGGGCAATATACGATATCTATGGCAAGAGAGGACTGGATGTGGAAGGATGGGAGGTAAGTGTGTACGCTCCAGAGGCGACACCTCTCACTACAGAATGAGAAAACACACTGTACACATAGAATGTAGCGACAGCAGGTGTGAGGGAGATGTGTACTTCATTCATCCTGTCCACTCTCTGCGTGCGACAACAGTTGCTTAACGACGACACGCTTTTGTACCACCGTCGATGGTCCGACACTCCCAGAACGTTGTCTGTCCTGGTTGTGAAGGAGTGCTGAATGTCCACATTCGCACGTTTACAGGTGGTGGAGAGAACGAGAACGCCGGCAGAGATCCGCGAGGAGTATGAGCGTCTTCATAAAGAACGAGAGGAGAGGAGGCTTCAACAAAGGACCAATCCGAAGGTGGGATAAGGAAGAGCTATCCATCCCTTCCATGTATATTAACATTCATCTTGTTATTGATTTGTGATTGTATATTTTTAGGGATTGATCAGTGTCGGCATCGATGCCACAGACCTCTTTGACCGATATGACGATGAGTTTGAGGATGTGGCCAGCGCGGGCTTGCCACAAGTGGAGATCAACAAAATGCACATATCACAATCTATAGAGGTAATGCTTTGTACCAAACAACAAACACGTGTGGCCCAGCAGTTGTCTGAGACGGTTATGTTAGCGAGCAATTTTGTAACCGGTGGCTTTTGTTTGTGTTATTTCTCGTAGGCACCTCTTACTACAACAGACACCGCCATATTGTCTGGCTCCTTGTCAACACAAAATGGAACCGGAGGGGGAAACATTAACTTGGCCTTGAGAAGAGTCTCTTCAGCCAAGGGCTGGGGAGAGGTCAGCACCTGCTCTAGCATCATCTTGACTTATCGCCCTCTTGGCGAGACCCCCCTCTCTTTAACAATGTCTGTGTTTGTGCTTAGCTGTCCTCTCACTTCAGAAGCTTATATCCCGCCGTTCATGTTAACTCTCCGACTTGACAATTGCTTTATGACTTTAATGTCTTTATTACTCTACTCTAACAGATTCGCTATCTGTGAATGTGTTAGAGTTCTGCTGTTCATTGTATTTCATTAAATTAATTGGGGTCATTTCTGATTGGCCAAGGTGTGACCATTCACTGCATAAAACTGCATAAAATCACCTGTACTGTTTGTAACTGCTGGGAGATTCTTTTAAAATAGTAAAGTTCTTCCACCATCCAGGAGGAGATTCATCTGCTTGTCTAAGCCATGGCTCTTCTCCAAGGTCTAAGGATTGTTTATGTGTACACAGCTGGAGTTTGGAGCAGGAGATACCCATGGACCTCTATTTGGGATGAAAATATTCAGAAACCTGACGCCACGCTGGTACGAGTAGCAGCAAAATAGGTGAAGTAGCTCAAAGTTGTACTCTACCGTGGCCTACCAAGCTTATGTGTTCCCTCTGCTAGCTTCGCGACCGCCCAGTGTGGCCTCCAGTTCTCGTCCCGGGGTGTGCGACCCGGCGTTACCACGGTACTGGCCCGTCACCTGGACAAGAACACCATGGGCTACCTGCAGTGGCGCTGGGGCACCCAGTCCTCCATGAACACCAGCGTTGTCAGAGACACCAAAACCAGCCACTTCACCTTCGCTGTGCAGGTCAGCACATCGTACATATGCTAATAATGGTTCTATCGCTTTTCTACCGTTGGAAAATGTGTTTTGGGTTTTTCTGCAGCTTGGCATCCCTCACTGTTTTGTGATGACGAGCTATCAATACAAGTTCCAAGATGAAGACCAGACCAAAATCAAAGGCTCCGTAAAGTACGTTCCCTTCTCTATGCGCTCGGACATGTCTTTAATGCTGTGACTTTTTAAAATGTTAATAATAGGGCTGTCAATAGATTAAACAAAATTGCATCTGATTAATCACATGATATGCTGTGATTAATCAGTGATTAATCGCAATATCAACATTTGCTGGGAAAAGCCCCCAAATGAACATATTTAAATTCAAAAGACATGACATTATTGTGGCAGATGAGTAAAGCATTGAATAGCCTGGTAGACTACACCTCTTATTATCACTACTGTGACCTATGGTCTAACTTAGCCTTTTCAATGACTCCCCTATTCCACAGGGGAGCTCTATTAACTCGCCACTAGTTAATTGACCATGTTAGTGTCTTTCCAATGAGGGGTTATATTTGATATTTAAATGGTTAACGTAGCCAAAGTTACGGCCATTTGCAATTGACCTTACAAAAATCGGATTGATAGTTAGCAAGCAGACTGAAGAATGGATGGAACAGCCATCAGTTCATCAAGCAGAGAAACAGCGACACATTCTGCCCAGACACCTGCACTCTGTCTCCCCAGCACGTGCTCGCGAGACCCACCGTATAGGAAATCACTTCCAAACCTGTTGGCCGTTTCCCCACAAGAGAGAAACAGAGCATCAATCGATCACCCAACACAGACATTATTCACAAAATGAGGAAGTGCATTAATTTGCGTTAAAAAAACGCTTTTAAGGTTTCCAGATTTAATCGCAAGTGCTAACGAGTTAACCTTGACAGCCATAGTAAATAGTCATCATTAATTAACTTGCCATGGTTGGTCTTAGACTCTGGGACACTCCCAGAATCCTTTGTTCTCATTGAGTGTCAGATAAACTGCGAGGGTCGCTTTGAAGCGTGGAGGTTTGAGTTTCTTCTCTGTGGGTCAGAGCGGGCTTCTTCGGGACTATGGTGGAGTACGGTGCAGAGAGGAAGATCAGCCGACACAGCGTCCTGGGGGCCACGGTCAGCATCGGGGTCCCCCACGGCGTCTCCCTCAAGATCAAGTAAGCACCACCACACGCACAGAGCTCTCCACCGTGGCTGTTATTGTTGGTGTGTTCTGTCTAATGAAGGTTGGCAATGATTGGAGTGTAATACAATGGTGTGTATATACATATATTTTATGTATGGAAAAAAGGAACGTTAATTATGCCAACGTGCTGTTCAATTTGAAGCTCATTAAGTCTGTGACTAGGCGTTAGTTCAGTCGTCCCTCAAACTGTGGATCAATTCTGTCTCAAGTCTGGAAAAGCGAGTAGCTGGGGACGCTCTCAAAGCAGAATATTTTCGTTTCTTCTTGTGTTTGATACATGGTGATTAATGTCTCTTCCCACAGGCTGAACAGAGCCAGCCAGACGTACTTCTTCCCCATCCACCTGACCGACCAGCTGCTGCCCAGCGCGGTGTTTTACGCCACAGTCGGACCACTAGTCTTCTACCTCGCCATCCAGCGGCTGGTCATCAAACCTTACCTGCACTCTCAGAAGGAACAGTAAGCCTACTCATCTCTCACTCACCCTAACCCTCATGAAAGTACTGAAGAACCAAAGCTGTCTCTTGCTGTGGGCTGAATTAGGTCTAATTTGACCCTATCAGGGAGTCACAATACCAATTAAATAATATTCTATGTTTCACCAGAGATTAATCTGGGGTTGTTGTTGTTGTACTATGTATTTATTTGTTTTAATAGGGGTGCTAGGCATAATAACGTCTCGCTGTGATCTAACGAGGTTATTATTTTTCTTTTTCTACTTAACAGGGACTTGGAGAAGCAGCGGGAGAGCTCTGCCACCGACATCGCCAGGAAGAAACAAGAAGCCGAGGCTGCTGTGAGTCAGCTACAACCCGGCAATTAGCGGCCGATTTGGCTCCCCGCGTGTATACGCAGTGTGGCGCGCGTGAACATCTCCGGCGCTGGCCGGTCTCGCTTCATTTATCAAGCTGTCCCGCCGCGTGGGCCGAGCGCATCCCTAACGGCCGCGGTCTACCTGACGGCGTCGTTGAGCAGTGTGCCTACCCCCTACCTGTTCATTAATGACATATCTGAAAAAAACCCAACCGGATAAAAGCATCTGCCTAATGAGTATAGTGGTAATAGTAAAATTCAGCAACACATTTGGTATCGTGGGAAGTCTAACCACCTTCATCTCTCTCTGTGTTGCTGGCCTGTGAAGGTCTCGCTGATGCAGGAGTCTGTGCGCAGGATTATTGAAGCTGAGGAGTCTAGAATGGGTAAGGACCGACTGAAATGGTATTAACGTATGTGTATGCATGTTTATACTTCATTCTACATTTATTCAACTAGAAAGTCTACATATTTTGGATGTATATTTTTGTGTATTGGTACCACCGCCCCTCGGATGGCCAAATCTATTTATCGTTCAACAAAGTAATATCTTATGTCTCGCCACCCGAATTCTCACACCTAAACGCATCATAGTTGACTCTCGATTTGTTTAGCTATGCTAGTCATGTACTGCGTGGCACTCGGTATTGCTGCTTGTAGCAGAACGTGGGCTGGCTGGCTGGCTGGCAGGCTGGCAGGCTGGCTGGCTGGCTGGCTGGCTCCTTCCATTATAGTTATATGGGACCAAAGCCATTGCACAGAATTCTCGTACTTTGGCTCCCTCTTGGAGATGACCTTTGTAACCCTATTTAGGCAAGTGCAAATTATGGCTTTTCATGTCTTTTCACACAGTACACTATGTGTCTGCCACTAATACAACAAGTGGTAATTGGCTCACCACTGGTCTGTCACTGTAGTGATTGCAGTGACTGCTGTAATTGTCACCACAGGCAAACACACACCTTCATCTGCGATTTAATGTAGTACTCTCATTCTAATGAAAATCAGTACTTCCCAGGTGCCCAAATTAGACATTAATTGTTTTCTCATTCTTGGGTGCGTACTGATTAAATGGAACAAACTTGTGAGTAAGAAAGTCTTTGTCTGAATTGCTTGGTGATTTCAGTCACTGGGACTCCAGGTTGTGATGCATTTGCAAGAGCTCCGTTAATTACTCGTTAACTAAACTCGTCGAATAAACATTAAACCAAGCAAAAACCCAGTCCCCCTAGTTGTTGAATAACTTCTTCATGTTCTCACATCTCTCCATCTCGCTGGCTTCCTGTTCAGTTCACAGAAGACATGAGGCTGCCCCTTCCTGTAATCAAGACTCAGTACTTGATCCTCACCTTTTATCTCTGAACTTTGAAACTCTTATTGAACTCTTGGATCTCTCACAATAGATCCCTTGCCAAAGTGCAAAGAACAAAGGTGGTCAGGATTGTTTTTAAACTCCTGGCTATCTCAGCCAGTCTAATCATCTGGGATCAATGTACCATTCAGTATACAACTCAATGGGTGCAATGTACATAATGATGTTTACATGCACTGGGGCTGGACTTGCCTAATGAACACTTCATTTAATTGCATTTTAATAGTTTTTAAAATGTACATTTGGGTTGTTTGTAAATCCAATGTAAGTTTGTTTTTGGTTGTTTTGTTTTTTAGGTCTAATCATCCTCAACGCATGGTATGGCAAGTTTGTGACCGACAACAGTAAGAAACACGAAAGGGCAAAGGTCATCGACGTGACCATACCTCTTCAGTGCCTGGTGAAAGACTCGAAACTCATACTCACTGAGGCCACAAAGGTTAATAAGTTATAAAATGTTAACGGCACTTGTGTGAGAGGACAATGTGGACCATTTTTACAGTAGAGAGTGTGTCAATATTGATGTTGGATATCTTCAGGGATTGTGCTTAGTGAAAACGGTCTTAAGGTCTGCATTAAATTGAATAGGTTTGTTCCATAGTTATTAGTACGTGGTAGGTTAAAGTTAAATGAGCTATGAATGCTTCTACCTCCATTATTCACATTACTACTGACTGTTTCTCCGATTCCCACTCTAAAAAGTAGCTAAAAACTACAACATCCTACCGTACTTTGAGTTCTTCGGTTCAGGCTACAGTGTGCGTCTGCGCGCTGCTGAAGGTTGACCCGGTGTTGCCTCTTCCAGTCAGGACTGCCTGGCTTCTACGACGCCTGCGTGGGCGAGGACAAGTGCCTGAAGGTGCTCTACCAGTTCCGGGGGGTGATGCATCGGGTCCTGTCCGGGGACACGGAGCCGCTCAGGATACCAAAACAATGTGAGTGTCTACTGCGCCGCCATGGCGGAGAGCAGACGACATGATGACATCCACTGTCACGGCTGTTGGGGGAATCTGTGCTGAGCTGACGCCGTCTGGGCCGCTGGTGTTTTTTAATGTTTTATTCAGTACCGAGGGAAATGCACTTCAATATTGAACATAAGAGAAATGTAGTTCATAGTTATGTGAAATCCCCCCCATAAAAAACCTTCCTTTTGAACTTTGTTTCATTATTTATGATAAATGAATATGTATAAATTAAGCTCTCGTGTCTTGTGATGGACAGTTCCTCCTTTATTGTATCCCTCCAAAACATAACCGACAACCGTTAATCGACAATAAAAATGTATTTGTTAAAGGTGCTGTCGGTAAGATTTAAGAGCTATAATTTCAGTGTCATTTGTTAGAAATGTCACAACCATTAGTGCCATTAGTGAGCGGAATGCTCTGAGAATATCTGTTCTGGTTCGCCTGCCTCTGTAATTGGGACGATTTAGATTTTGACTGCTCCTGGGTCATTCTAAACCAGACGATTGTTTCGGGGGAATCCATCTTGCCTGTCAATCACATGTGCTCACACAGCATTATCAATTATCACAGCTGAATGCAACACTTCTCAGTGGCAGAGAGGGGAGGGAGTGGGCTCGTTTAGAGCTTGCTCTCTTCTGCTCTCTCTCTTTGTAACTCTCAAATCTCACCTTAAATGTTCCGATGTACCTAACACTTGTCTCCATATTAACTTATGTTTGTATGTTTATTTTACAGCTCACAGGATCGACAATGACACATAAGACCTCGATTAAACCAGAGACGCGTCAATCGACCTGAATATTTTTTCCCGGTTATTTTCCTTCTTTTTTAAGATACAACATGGATTGAACTCCTTCTTGAGAGTTTGTGTGCTTTCCCTTTGTTATACAGTTCATCTAAATATACAGAGAGGAGTCAGGGCATCTCACAGAGCCTTGATTGTAACTCCTCAGACAGAGTTGTGGCCTGCTGCAAATACGAAGGAGACACCAAAATCAATATGCTCCTCGGTACTTGTGTATTTATGGCTTGTTATGTACAATCAAGTTACATTGTACTGTACACGACACTGCAGTGCCTATGTGATTGAAGAGATGAATTAAAATAAATCTGTATATTGCCATAATATTAAGAGGTGACTCATGTTAACTTGTCATACTTATGTGCTGTTAAATGAAGATACAGTGCGATGTTTAGAAGAGGTTGGATTACAACAGCGCCTTAACCATAGACTATAAATCTTGAAGTCTAAACTTATATTTTAAGTATGGTTAAGAGGTCCCACATGTTTCCTGCAATAAAGACTACATTTACATATGGGTTCCCCTGCTGGAGAACCCTAGAAGTCAATGTATTAAAAGTACACAGTATTCTGAGAGTGTTTTGTTTAGTCATCCAATAAAACATTGTTTGAAGACTAAAATATAATAATTGTATTTATATAGCGCTTTTGTAAGTAGTCAAAGAATATAATTATGATAATATATTGATTTCTCTGTGTACGCTATGCCCAGGGACATTGAAATAGCGTGTTTGAAAGGTGTGTGAATCCTGCGACCAGCTACAAAATACTGATAGGTAAAGTTCCTCGTGAATTGTAAGTACACTATAATCAAGGTCCCAGACAGCTTTTGTTGAATGCTGTTTTAGCTAATTATCATAAATTACAAAATGTATTTATTTTTTCTTGCAAAGCTTTATTTAATACACGCGTTCGGCAACGCATAAACAAGTAGACAAAAGTGCAGCACTTTTGAGTAAAGGACAATAGATACACTGAGTTGACAGTTTATTCAAATTGTCCGTAACACAAAGACATTCAGTTTATCGAGGTCCTGCAGAGAAAACAGTCTGGAGCGGTAAACAGAAAGGGCAGGACTTGACATACATACATAGCATTTCAAATGGTCTGCACAGGGGACTCTACGCACCGTTGAAGTGCATACATTTCCCAGTGTGCACCTGCAACAAGGAAGTCCGTGTTCTAGTTACCACAAAGATCGTGACGTGAGTCCCAAGATCGCGGGTCCAAGTGGGAACATTTCGGACGTTTTGCAGACATGTTCGTGAATATGACCCTGGCAGATGTTTGACAGTAGCGCAATGGGTTCATCTTACGGAACAACCAATGTAAGTAATGAGCTAGTAATGAAATAGGAAACAGTCTGTCTTAGAGACGGACTGTGTGTCAGCAACTCAAAACGAAACCGAACATGGGTTCAGTGGCTAGAAAACAACAAACCACGACTTTCTTTACATATTTTCCAGTTAATTGATTAATCGCACATTCCAGAGCAAATGGCTCAAGGACACGCGCTACAGCTCGTATATATTTATATTAATACATGTAAACACATGTCTCTTATCCCAGCAACATTGAATGACTGAATGCGTGAACACAAAGGCAGTCAAGAGGAGCCATGGCGATAAGGTCACAAACATTGCACTTCTATGGTGTAATGTGTAGAGCAATAGTAGCAGAGCATGGTCTAATATAATTATATATAATGTTCCTATTGCCCTCATTTACCTAGTGGGTGTTTTGGTTTCGGTTCTAACAGTCAGAGATGGTCACTAGGTGAATAAGTGGGCACGGTGGCTCAGTGCGTAGCACTGTTGCCTCACAGCAAGAAGGTTGTGGGTTCAAGTCCCGCATGGTGCAACATGTCGGGGTTCCCGGGCCTTTCTGTGTGGAGTTTGCATGTTCTCCCCGTGTTCACTCGGGTTCCCCCCATAGAACCCCACAACAAAGCGCTTGGACTTGGTCCCCGGGCGCCTTACTGATGGCTGCCCACTGCTCCTGGCTTTCCCTGGGGGAGGACGGTCAGGATGGGAAAAACGCAGAGAAGGCATTCCACCGGCGATGCCAATAATTGCGTGTGTGTCGCCGCTCACAGTGTGTGGTTGAAGTGTCGACCGTGTGGCAAATAAAGGACGATTGTCCTCTGATTACTTTATAAGGCTCATTGTCATGCCGGCAGTCTGCAGGTGGAATCACTCTCCCCCCGGAGCTCCTGCAGGAGATCTTTGTGAACCTTCCTGGCCACCAGGTGGTGCACGTGTGTCGGCTGGTGTGTCGTGAATGGAGAGCGTTGGCCGACGCTGAGTCTCTGTGGAGGGAGCGGTGTCGCCGGGAAGGCTACCACCGCCGTGATGAAGTGGCGGGGCAGGTACAGCTGCTGAAGGACTGGAAAATGTTTTACTTCCTGTCCAAAGCCAGACGGAACCTTCTCAAGAACACAACGGCAGAAGGTAAGACTCTACATATAACCACAATGCTTTTCTCAAGTCGCTCTGTAGCTCTACCTTCTAGTGATATCACAGGTTAGAGTCTCCGTCCAGATGTATGATGGATAGATGTGCCTAACAGTTGGTACGGTCCACTGGGTAGACTGATCTAGTCTAGCGATGTGTCGTTCGCGAACGAGCCGGCTCTAAGAGCCGATTCTTTCTAGCGAACGAGAAGAGCCGACTCCCGTCGGGGAGAGCCGAATCTTCAGCCGCTCCTGCTCAGCTCTGCTTTGAATCCACTGCAGGCAGGGGTGGGACTTTATTTTGATGGGCACACCATGCGGCCAATCACATGCGAGGACAGACTAGGATCATACCATTATGTCTCCAAAGACAGCGAGTGTAGTGGTACAGGCCAGGTACACACACAGCGACAGAGAGACGGGGGAGACAGATTTAAATCCAAGCGCGTCGGGAAAAAGTTCCGAAATGAGCGAAAACAGAAAAAGAACTCTAACGACATTGGAGACTGCAAAGCTGA
>OMKP01080478.1:4210-14412 GCA_900302375.1 Bathygadus melanobranchus
GTGCCCCCCCGCCCCCATTTATCTTGTGTATTCTCCCATCTGTCTGCTGTAGTTGCCAAGCAACATGTACAAGAAGATCTTGGTGATTCTCCATGACTCCATCCTCCCTCACATGAGCAATCCGACACTAATGATTGACTTCTTGACGGCGGCCTATGAAGTCGGTGAGTCATAGCACCTGAGAGCAACTTCGTAATGTTTATTAATTCAGAAACATTCTCCCCCTTACAAATCCTCAAGGTATTTCATCTTTTATCATGCCAGTTCTGTAAAGCCCAGTCATATTGTATAGCTTTGTGCTAGTTTATTGCCATGTGTCTAACCCAAACCCTGAATTGGAATAGTGGTTGTCACTAGTCTAGACACCACTGGAAAGGTTGTTGATAACCCAGGATAACAGAAAAAATCTTCAGAAAAGAAAAGATCTTACTTTCCTGATTTCAAGTGAATTTTTAAGGGTGAATTGCATTGCGTTATGATACATAGTATTCACACCCCTGCCATACTTGGAAAAAGGATATTTGTATTGAATCACCTGAAGTTAAACGCCATCAGCGGAGTCTTGTGATTGGTTCACTCGCTCCACGTGACAGTGTCTTACGTCGTAACCCTTGACGTGCCTCTCCCGGCAACGTTTCGGCTTTCATTCACAACATGACCGTAACGACGGTGTTTCCGGGAATGTCACTAGGTCTTGTTGGTGGGATTTCGATCCCTGTTCCCATTCACACATGACCGCAGGCAGCCATTATTGTTGAACCCGGCACATCCCCTACCTGGTGTTGTTCTTACTGCTGCTGTGACTGGGAGGGTGAATCTAATCAAATGTGTGGTGATGATGCATATCTTTTTTGTTGATCTGATTTATGTTTGAACTCCTTTTATGGTTTTCCTTTGTTTATGCCTTGAGATACAGAACTGCTATCTATGTAAGGCCCTTAGGTTTGTTTTTTTAATACTTGTTTTGTTGTTTTCATTGTGTTTAGTGATGAGTACGAGTGAGTGCATTGTACAGTGTATTCAATAAATAAATAAATGAGAAGGTTAAAAAAAGATCCTAGACGATACATGAAATGGAAAAGGAGTGAGATGAGAGCACCAGGAACGAGGTTAATGTACAGCTAGTCTGTTCACTCGCTGTATTCAAAGTTGCTGGAAACCTAAAAACCACAACAGCATTTGGCCGTTTTCATTTCACTGTCTCTATGTAAAGTCAGCTGCTCCACTGTTATAACTGTACACAACGAACAAACAGCTCAGATACGGTCTATATAAACACTACTTCATCTACCACATTGGCTGTGATTTCCCTTTTTTGCTCTGTCACACAAGCTTTACATTCATTCTGTAGAAAATGACCAGAAATGTATTTTCTCCCGTTTCATGTGCTATATATACAGGAGGAGCAATCAGTCTACTAGCCCTCAATGGCCTCTTCGTCCTCATCCATCAGCATAATCTGTAAGTATGTCCTTGTGTGTCTTTGTGTCTTCATTTCCCTGCCCATACATCCTTGAGCAGTGATCAGGAGATGATCTCTTTTTGCTTTTCTATTGCTATACTGTATAGCAGTGGTGTTGTAACAACCATACAATCCAGAACAGGCTAATTCTATTATTTTTTACAAAGTTGATATTTTACTAATATTCTTGAATTATTTTGTTAATAAATATTTCATGGAGTAATATAGTTTGTCAATTCGTAAATAAAAATAAACTTTTACAAAGTGATAAGAGTGATGACACATGTTATAGAGGCTATTTTGTACAAGTGTGCCTTGATATTCTGGCTTGCCCATGGATGTGCCTTGGGCAAACCACCGCTCTATAGCACTGGCTGCTGGAAGATTTGCTATAGTCATCGTAATGCAATTGAAAAAAATCAAATTTCTCCACATTGAAAAAGATACTGTACCTGTGATACATTTAGTGTGCAAGCTTTCAACCCAGAATGAACACAAAATGAGCCCCATTTGCCTAAATGTAAGTTCACACTGACACTTGTAGGGGAGGGTTAGGGTTAGGGTCTTGTGCCTATGTTTTGTTAAAGGCTAAGCAAACCCCAAATCAGCTTTTTTGTTCAGTGGAAAACAGTTCCGTTTGGGTCTCACGAAGTGTTGGTGAACATTCCTGTGTTATTTTTGGGTAAAATGTAAATAAAATACAACAATCTGCTATTTCCAGCTATAAACGCAAACCGCTCCAGAGCGGTAGTTTTCTATTGGCTGTGCACCCTAGCTCAATCCGGTGTGACGAGGGTTTTGACGTCTCTGGCACTTGCTCCTAAGGAACCGAATGTGTCCTAGTTCTGAGAGAGAATGCTCGGATCGCATTTTTGGAAACTCGTAGGTGGTTTACTTACCCTTTAATGGTGGCTTGGTAGATTTACATTTACATTTAGAGCATTTGGCAGACGCTTTTATCCAAAGCGACTTACAAAAAGTAACACATTTGTCGAAAGAGGGAGACAACAATATCACTGATGGTACAGTAAAATTAGAACAGATGCTGTGGCAGATTGCTTTACATTTGCTTGCCAGGTGAGAGGCGACGTTGCATTTAGTCAGAATTACGTTTTATTATGTTCTTCTGATGGAGGAACACAGATGAAACGGTCCACTCATAGTCAACAATATGACACTGATGGGCTTTCCAAACCATTGTGTGTTTTCATATTTCAGAGATTACCCCGATTTCTACAAGAAGTTGTACAACTTGCTGGAGCCTTCTGTTTTCCATGTGAAGTACCGGGCTCGCTTTTTCAACCTAGCAAACCTTTTTCTGTCGTCCACGTGAGTCACTTTTAGTCCTTCTACGATCAACCACCTTCAAAACACATCAAATCCAAGTAAACAGAGACCGACTGGAGCAAACCTGTTGTTGTTGCAGCAGTAGCAGTAGCATAACATAACCATACTTATTATGTGTGTACCTGCACCATATACATGTTGGGTGTGTATCTTATATATATATTGTGTACGTCTCCAGCCACTTACCGGTGTACCTAGTGGCAGCGTTTGTGAAGCGCCTCGGCCGCTTGGCTCTCACGGCACCGCCAGAGTCCCTCCTCATGGTGCTGCCGTTCATCTACAACCTCATCCGCCGCCACCCCTCCTGCAGAGTCCTCATCCACCGGCCCTCCAGCACAGACGGTAGGCTGGGGTCCGCCGAGGACCCGCCAGCATCTCAGGTGGACACTTTGTCGCCACCCGTCGCCAGTGTTCATGGTCTGCGCGTAGTTTTGCATGTAATAGAAGTTGGAACTTTTATTTTGAAATGTGTTCAAAGGATTGGCTTGAGCATTTTAAAGAACTAGGTTACGGCAGTAGCTCAGGAGGTAGAGACGCGTTGTCTGGCAACCGGAGGGTTGCTGGTTCAATCTCTGACTCCCCCTAGCTAAGTGTTGAGGTGTCCCTGAGCGAGACACCTAACCCTAACTGCTCCCAACGAGCTGGTTGTTGCCTTGCATGGTTGACACCACCGCCGGTGTATGAATGGGTGAATGTGAGGCAATGTAAAGCGCTTTGGATAAAAGCACTATAAATAATCCATTAAACTAGTCATGTGCCCACAAATTGCGTAGCCTCCGGTATTGCTGCTTGCAGCTTTTTTGAGAACCGCTCACCCCAACAACATTCAACACTGCTCATCCTTGGGGAGTGCCCAGTGCAGTGCCCGTTCCGTGCCTGTATGGAAAGGGCCGATTGCTTGCAGCTTTCTCGAGAACCGCTCATCCACAAAACTTGACACTTGACACTTGGGTCCTCGGCAATACACCCGCTAAGTGTGAAGTTGATCGAATGGACGGTTTGTCGAGATAATCAAATGACAGACATACATGCATATCTGCTATGTGAGCCAACACACGTTTTGTTCCAGAATCTTGTGAGGACCCATATGTGATGGACGAAGAGGATCCTATCCTGAGCCATGCGTTGGAGAGCAGCCTATGGGAGATCAAGGTGTGTACATGCTCTTTCTAGGTTTCCATAGCGAATGATCAATACTTTTTGTTGTTTATACATATACACCATTTTCCAATATTTTCAATTTCATCTCAGACCCTCCAGACTCATTACCACCCAGATGTGGCCAAACAGGCCATGAAAATTAACAAGCCTTTGTCGGTGCCAGAGGAGGACATAGATGAACTGTTGGAGATCACAAATTTTGAGGTAACATGGAGTTTCTGATGGGATTCAACATGTTTCAAGGAAAGGTTCAGGCTAAAACACGTTCCACTATTAGGATGTGATTCTTTTGTCATGTACACCAGGTCGTACGTTTCCGCAGCTGAAAGCTGTTCAATGGGATTTAATAGAACGTCTTCAAAACGCTAGCATCCACAATAAGTATCAGATCTGTTTCATCCAACAATTAGGGCTTCTCTCAGAATCCCTACAAATGTTTATTTTGCAATATACTTACCGAGCTCATGTAGTAAGTAATGTTGTAACACACTACATTCACTCTATCAGCCCATGGATGTACAGTTGCCTAGCCATGTTGAAGGAGGCGGCCAGGTGGTCGATGAACCCCCGGTAGAGTAGTCCAGAAGTGTGGAGTCATTAGCCGTGTTTAGCCAATTAGCTGAGATAGTACATGTCTAGGTTTCATGTGCTGGGCCAGTGGTTCATTGTATAAATCAGTGTATACATATGAACCGTATCTTATTAGTCAGTGAATCATCACTGCCGGAGTAAGGCAGATTACTCTAGCTTGAACTTTAGATATTTGGTCTTTTTGTTTGTGGTTATGGTCACGCAGCGGTCATAGCGTAGCTATGTCTGCATACTGGGTAGCAATGAATCAAAAATAACTAAACCAATGTATTGCCATGTCTTTTTAGCTCATGGAAAGAGACCTGAAAGCGACCAAGAGTGTTCCGCTGGAATTTGAACCTGCCAGGAAGCTTCTACAGGGAGGAGGGGGCGTTCTCAGTCAGCACTTCTGCCTGGAGTAGAAACACCAACTGAATACCAGGGACTGTCTGTTTTTAAGACTACACCTTACAGGGGTCCATATTTGTCATATCTAGGCTATATGGCCTATTTGAGAACATTTTGTATGCTGTGGAACAATGTCATGTCATGTCATCTTGCAACTGATTTGATCTGCAATATAGGATTATATTAATTCATCTCCCTATGCTTCACATTCCAATAAAGTTTTCTCTGAATACTAGTTTCTCATTTTGAGAATAACCATGGATATTTCAGGCAGGTTTGAAATCCAACACTGCCACCCTGTGCTAAGATCTGTCACTGTTCGCAACTGAAACCCAAAGCCTGTTCAACAAGAGTGTAGATCATCTTGTAATAGACATTATACTGGTTAGTGAAGCTCCATTATACATAACATGTTATGACCATTGCATTTTAATGTAAAAAAACCATTCACCATTAAAATGTTTACATTTAAATTGTATTGAATGAGCCATAAGAAAAAGTTTTTAATAAAGAAAAGCTTTTGTAACAGACTTCTGTAAGAGAACCAAGGTTTATTTGACTGCACACAAATCACGTCATTCTTGGAAGACCATTCCATACCAAAAAAAAAAAGTATTGATTGAATATTGGTCTAATCCGATTCATTCCCCACAATTTCCTGGAGGAAAAGAAAAAGAATTAGCAAACCTTGCATGTGTATGTATATAAATAGATGATGCTTTTAGTTTTTTCTTCAGTTTCATGACATTGCACACTACCTGTTTCTGGTCCTTCTCCCGTCTATCGGGCGCCGAGGCCTCGTAGTCATGGATGGGAAGTGAGGCCATCCAGCTGATCATTGAGCGTTCCTCAGACTCCGTGTCCACAATGCTGGGGTAGATGTGGGCCTTCTTGAAGCCCTTTATCGACTCCTCCTCTGCGTCCCACTCCAGGCGCTGGTGAAGGCCGTCCCCGCCGAAGCGCTGGTTGTAGCGGTCAAAGTGAACCCTTTCCAGCACCAGGCCCAGCCCGGGGGCCTTGGGGATGTCCACCCTCTCCTGGCCCCAGCTGCGCTCCAGAACCTCGTCCTTTGCGTAACCCTTGATCACGGCGATCACCAGGCCAATCATCTTGCGGATCTGGTGCAACATGAAGCTCTGTCCACGCACCGTGATCACGGCAAACTCTGACTCACCGCAGAGGAAGGGTTCCTCGCAGGACATCTCTATGATGTAGCGGCGGGCGCTCGGGTCCTGTGGGCTTTTCTGTGAGGTGAAGTTGTGGAAGTTGTGCGTGCCTTTGTAACGGGAAAAGAGCCCGTTGACTCTGTCGAGGGTCTCTGTGTCCAGGCGGAAAGCTGCTGAATTCTGGGTGTCGTAGTCCTTTGGTGCAAAGGCCACAGTTGGAAGCATGTAGGAATATGTACGCGCGTCACAGTTGTTTTTGGAATTGAAGCCTTGGGTCACTCGTTTACAACCTGCAAAAGGCAAAAAAATTAAAACAATTTGAAGGCATATTCATGCAATCCACATAATACTTACTATATTATGGCCAATTCTTTAGTGAAGCAGATGCCACATCAAGATAGCCGGAGAGATCCATGTAACTTTTTTATTTAGCACCAACTACTCAGTACTATGACAATCCATACAGCATGTGACGGAGCATCAGTATCATCAGTGTTTAACCAACTTTATGAAACAAAATAATTCCATTAAGACTAGCTTTGCCAAATAACTATTCATCACCTGGGGATTTTAACAGTTTAGTGATGATGGTTGTCTGTTAAAATGTGTCTATCAACCATCTCAAAGATGGAGATATGGCGACCTGGTCCTTGGATAGCATTTATATAGCGCTTTTATCCAAAGCACTTTACATTGCCTCACATTCACCCATTCATACACGATGGCAGTGTCAACCATGCAAGGCAACAACCAGCTTGTCGGGAGCAGTTAGGGTTGGGTATCTTGCTCAGGGCCACCTCGACACTTAGCTAGGGGGGCAGGGATCGAACCAGCAACCTTCCGGTTGCCAGACAACCGCTCTCCCTCCTGAGCTACTGTCCCCCCACTGTCCTTGAGTTGTCTAAAGTAGTTTTAACAGTTCAACTACATGCACATATAACTGGTTTAATGTACTAAATAATGAAAGAGCGACATCTCACCTAGAACTCTGATTTGTGCGGGAAGATGCTTGTTGATGTTTTCAATGATGTCTTCAATCAACCGCAGCTTAAGTGACACCACCTGGCCAGCTGCAGACACGCCCTGACAATGACATGTTCATGCATCAACATGTACATTGTATGATATTTATTTTATTAGGCTACAATAAATGAATAGAATCAGAACAAATTATTCAGTCAATAACAGATCTTTTGCCGTTTTTGTTTGTCTTTAATAAATACAAATCCCCAGATTGTAAAAACGGATTGATACAATATTTAACTTGTTTCATTGCATACCTTATCTGTTCTGGCACATCTTTGGAAAGACATTTTCTTCATTTCATCTCCATGATTTTCAGGAATGCAGCCCGATTTAATAAGAGCAGAGACTAACTCATCTTCAATTGTCCTAAACTGCGAGTTTCTAGCATTTCTCTAAAATACACAAAATAAAAAACAATTAAATTAAGTCAGTGGAATTATCCTTGATCGTGTGTGCGTTTGGCTACATACCTGCATCCCATGATATCCTTTTCCAGAATATGCCAGGAGTAGCACGGCTTTCTTTTTAGGATACTTCTTTTCATCGTCAGTGTTTACTCCTTCCAGCTTAACCTTTTTGGTCATCTGCACATTTTCAGCAGAGATCGTCTCCTCGTTCACTCTTTTATTTAACTTTGTGGTTAGCAGCTCTGCTTGGCTCATCGTGCAACGTGCTCTATATTGGAAACCTGCAATCAATACAATCTAGTCATGCAGTCTGTCGCCGATTCTCCTTCATGAAGTTCAACAGGACTTTCATTAAGTCACTCACTCCATTTTCCCGGTATATTCAATCAAAGTTAAACAATGTGATAATATAAAGAACAGCCCAATGTCATTAACCTAAAACAGGCCAAATCAAGACAACCTGGCCTGATTTACTCACCTTTGTAATTGATTTACTCACCTTTGCAATTGAAATGTAACTGTTGCGAGTGAGTTAAGGCACTCCGAAGATGTATTTTCAGCATCCCTTACTAGGCCATATGTAAGGAGACTTTAACAGAAGGATGAAAACGGCTGGGCAAGGAGTTGCTAGAGCTTGAGTCGTTTATAAAATATGCTCAATGAAAAGCAGTAACACTGCTGCGTCTATACTAAGTACAGCAAAAAAAAACGGGCACTTGTTAAACACAATACATCAGCTTGTTGTCTATGAGTTCACAATGAACTTATCTAACGCTAACATTAGCACTTGCGGCAACAACATTCACATGGCGCTGGGAACAATCAACTTTGACCCCTGTTGAAAATATCGCGCGACTTACTGTAAAACTCATTTTTGACGGGATTTATTTTCTTTTTGACGGGACATAATACAATGTTGAAATTTTCGTTTGGCCATGTTAGCCAACGCCATTGATGTATTATAAGACAACGGTCGAAGCTGAGTATAATACGTAGATACTAATGTCGGTACAATTATGTTGATTGTGATTACTATAATAACTAGTAACGTTGTTATGATAATAGTCACGTGAACGGAACAGTGGGGAAGTGACGTGGCTTTGTTTTATAGGCCGATCTCCACGCCCTCTACACCCATATAAGGGGCTGCTTCCTTTGCTGTTTCATAGATAAGATAAGATAAGAAGCTCTTTATTGTCCCCGAGATTGCAATTTAATTACAGGTCAAACAATATGCAAAAAGAATTGTACAAGAAAAAATGTACAGAAATGTACAAACATAGGCCTACTTTCGGCCAAATAACATGCATGCCTTTGAAAAAAAACAGGGTGAAACGAGATCTAATTCCCTCTGGGAATATAAAACAAATGCATAATATGACATATTTGTTATTTAAAACATAAAACATGGAGCAACATTATTAATTCATGTATGGTTTACTTATGGGAGGAAGTGTAGGCTAATCATCTTGTTTTGTGTTATCTTGTTTCCTTTAATAGAAAGACTATCTTTTTTATTGCACTTCTAAATGTAAAGGGCTACATGGATTAAATATGAAGAAAAGTATTTCTCTATTAACTGATAGAAATGCGTATTTCACTTCTTTGATCATGATCATGCATGTTTTATAGAAATATTGCAACAACAGGATCATTAGGTAAAAACATTTCCCAAAAAATATAACATCAAACTCAAAAATATACATGCTTTTTCTTTTCATTGCACTTCCAATTACATATTATCGCTAATGATTAATGACATTGTCAAAGTAAATTATAATATATATGTCTAAATAGTATTGTTAGTATTGGTGGCAGTAGCTGTAGCCTACACAACAGGAGTCTAGCTGATTTATCCTCAGTTCCTGATGGCTAAAGTGCCCAAGAGCCAGGAATCCATGTCTTTATTACTGGTGACGCACCACGGTTAGTATATGTGAGTGCATAACGTGTACAATTCAGTGGCTATTTTGTGTATTATCTTTGTCCACTTGGGAGCAGCAAAAGGAAACAAAATAAACAGAACCAAACGCATATTCCAAACAATGTATTGAGTTAAGCATGTAAAAGTGGTCATAACCTAGCGTCAGAGTGGTTTACCCCTGAAATAAGTTGTTCAAGAATACAAGAGATGATTCCTGGTTGTGCCACTGGATCAAACATTGGTATTTAACCTTTGACTTTCTCACTCTGGGCTGACCTGACTAGTCGGTGTGATCCATGGTCCATATACCTTTATATGGAGTTATGAAGAGAACTCGGTACCAAACATAGACCTACTGTACTATGGGAAAATTTAGCAGTGCCTATATCCATCAAAGCACTTGAGATACATTTGTATGTAACTTATATAGTTTTAAACCGTCATGTCGTCGTTTTGCTTTGCTTCCATAATTTAGTTTTCATGTGTTTATATCAGACTACAAATATAATAATAAATTACATTAAAGAATATATGAACTCTATGTAATATATTCATAATATATTCATATACAAGTTGAGTTGAGATTTAATACACCGTTATGTGCCTAGGAGCCTTTTCCTTACAAAGGTGTAGAAGTATATGTCACACAGTGACTTATTATTGACAATGCAAGACAACCACACGAATGTAGTCATTAATGTTGTAAATTCTTGTTTTAACTTTAATGAGAG
>OMKP01080478.1:14432-26850 GCA_900302375.1 Bathygadus melanobranchus
TCCAAATAGAGAGAGAGAGAGTGGGAAAGGAACAGTGAGTCCAAATAGAGAGAGAGAGAGAGTGGGAAAGGAACAGTGAGTCCAAATAGAGAGAGTGAGAGAGAGAGAGAGAGAGTGGGAAAGGAACAGTGAGTCCAAATAGAGAGAGAGAGAGAGAGTGGGAAAGGAACAGTGAGTCCAAATAGAGAGAGAGAGAGAGAGAGAGAGACAGTGAGAAAGAGAGAGAGAGAGAGAGAGAGAGAGAGAGAGAGAGAGAAGGAGAGAAGAAGAGAAGAGAGAGAAAGAGAGAGAGAGAGAGAGAGAGAGAGAGAGAGAGAGAGAGAGAGAGAGAGAGAGACTTCCGGTATTGCCGACCAATGAGCGGATTCCACATGCGGACACCAAGCACTGCATTCGACGCACGCGAGAGGTGCAACGGAGAAACGCGATTGGTGCCGAAGGAGATACTGGTGATTCCGCAATACTCAACCGGAGTGGACGGAGAGATCCCAACGGCAACTTAACCACATGTCTAAATGAGCTTCTTGTTCGCCTTTTAACGGATTACATATTCTAAGAATAACCCGTGGTAGTAGTGGGGATGTAAGAATTCAAGAATTTCTGCCAAAGATAGCAAAACGCAACCGGCAAATTCGAGCAGCGCGGTACAGCGAGTTATCCCAACAACTAGCTAGCCAGCGTTACTTAGCTAGCCTGCTAACTGTTAGCCTCCAAGCTTCTCAACCACCATCCGTTTTTTGTCAAGACACCAACCCAGCCTGCCACCCTGTGTCGGCGTCCAAACACCTAGCAAAGTGTGCGCTGGACACTTCACACCAAAGCTATCGTCTAGAAAGAACCAGAAGGCGCCTTCATTGGTGAAGGTTAGAGGCGTAGGACGAAAGGAAGCGGTGTCCTCAAGTGGCCATTCACCATGGACAACGCACACACAAAGACGGTGGAAGAAGTTTACAGCTTTTTTAACGTCAATGAAAGCACAGGTCTGGGTTTAGAGCAGACCAAGAAACAGCGAGAAAAATATGGACCCAACGGTAAGAATTTACACTGTCAAAAGTGAAGGTGCTTAGAGATGCCCATCTGCCAGGACTTGGGTCCGGCACACTGTGCTATCCCGATTGGCAACCCAACCGGCACGATTTGACGTTACACGTTGAAATACTTTTCAATAAGATGTCCGACAAACTGCACTAGTAGTAGAGTCTTACTTTTTAAGTTGCGTATCTGTCCCTTTAGCTTTGTGACAAGTTAAAACAATGTACGATGATAGCAAAGCAATGATCTAAAAACCTCTATCTGTCCTTTGTCTATGGGGTGAACTGCAGAGCTGCCGGCGGAAGAGGGTAAGTGCGAGATTTTAAACGTTATTTTCAATTAGACTAACACATTTAGATTAACAAGTTGTATTGTTATGTTCATGTATCCCAATACAATATCTTATTTTAAAGGTAAATCTCTTTGGGAGCTGGTGGTTGAACAATTTGAAGACCTTCTCGTGAGAATCCTCCTTCTTGCTGCCTGCATATCTTTTGTAAGTACTCAGACATTAGGTTAAGTTATATTGTATTATTTTCTACCAAACGTGAAAAGTGATTTTGGAAAATGTGTGTGTCTAAACATACCTCAGTACAGTGTGGTTTAAAGACATGGGAAATACTGGAGCCATCTTGGCTACACACCATCTCCTCAAAAGAGGGATATTTAGTTTTGCGAAAGGGGACAGAAAAAGCTGGCTGTCAGTGTAAATCACTGCCACCACATGCAAAGTGTGTATATAGTACATATTCTGATTCTGACCATGTGCAGAACACGTCTTATGAGGGACCTTGTACAAGGAGTTAGAAGATGCCCAGAATCTGTCAAGGGACGGTACATGGATGATTTCTTAAGTTGAATAGTTTCTTCACATCCTTGCTCCACTCGAGGTGGCTATTTTGTTATTGTGAGTGCACTTGCTCTTGTCGGTAAATGATCGTCAAAGTATTCAAAGGAATCACTGACAGATGGGACACTTTTGTTTTACCAATAAACATGATATGTTTATGGTTTGCCTCTAAAGATCTATGATGCCTCTAAGGATCTACACCCACCAGACTAGTGGGGGCACAGGACATCAGTCACTGATTACTTGATTTTGAATTATCTTTCTTTTGAAATGAACACTGATTTATGCCTGAAGTGAAAAAAGAAGTTGACAGTTCCTTTGTATTGTGTAATAATGACACATGCTTTTAGGCGTTCATGAAAGTGATTGAAATTACAGTAATAGCTGTTGATTCATTTAGGTGGTGATGGGGTCACGATCATTGTGTATCCCCATTTCAACTCCTCAAGCCTGAACACGTCTAGGCACTGGAATAAGGCTTGACAGTTGAGTCAACTGGTAACTGTCCTTATGCCCCACTTGCTAGTTAGGAAGGGCAGGGTAGAGTTCTCTGTAACACAAAACATAATTGGTTTAATCAGGACTGATTATTTTAATGTCTAATTTGAATAAATGCAGAACAATTCTGTTTGATTTTTAGATTGTGGTTTTTATTATAAATAAACCTGACTTGAGTGGAAAATAATACTTAGGTTTGAAAAGTGTTGCAGTTTTATTAATGGCTTATGGAAACACTAGTATTGGTTTGGCTAGTTAATTTGACAGGGTTGTTTGCCTCTTTTGGTATGTGCTGTTTTCAAAACTAATGGGATAAATGTTAGACTTATAAAAGGCTCTTGATTACCAGACCATATGAGAAGATGGAATATAGTCGTTGGCAATCACGTGGTTGTGATGAATCCATAAGCTAAATAACATTAGAGGCCAACCGAGGTGAATTTGAAACATATTGGATATTTGACAAATATTCACCCTCAAGTGATCTAAAGCTGGAAGCGAAGGGTACACTCACGGTCCAAGTCACCGCAGGTCTAGCGGTGTTGACTGCTGGAACCTGACCGGTAGTCCAAGTCACTGCGGGTCTTCTGGTGTTGCCTGCTGGAACCTGACTAGGGATCACCTCTCCTTTTACCCCACGTTAACGCCATTTTTCAGTTACCACTAGATCCACCGCAGACTCTATTTGTTCCCCCCTTATGATCGGTTATGGAGTGTGAATATCCAGTATCTTTCCAACTTCAACTTGATTTGACAAGATCAATACACAATGGATCAATCAACAGGTGTTGACATAGTTGTACATAGTACATATTCACAACAATTAAGGTAAAACAGTTACATTTATTGGTTGTAACAGTAAAATAATGAAATAATCCCCTAGACCCACGGTGACTTCCCTGGTCAAAGATTATGAACCTACATGTCATGGTTTGGCTGTAATCTAAATACATTTACATTTAAATACTGATAGAATACATTAAAATGGGGCTTTAACATGGGAAATCAGGGTGGAGCCTCACTACCTAGGTCTATATTGACAAGCTGATGTATGGACTGCTTCTTTGTTCTTTATTACCATTTGCTGTTTGCCATCAGATTCGCATTAGCAGCCAGCCATTGGTCCATCAAGCTTCCCGTTCTGCCCTTCGAACAAATCTGCCCAACCACAGCTCAAGTCTCACCCAATTAGCCTGCCCAAATTGTTAAAGGGCGCCCTACTTTACCACTAGGCGTGGTATTAGCCGTGTGATTAGCCATTACAAGCGTTCCAAAATTTTGTATTAATTGTCATGTGACTAAAATTGTAACTGTGACAGTGTTTGAGTGTGTGCCCACCCAGATGTATAATGACTAGGTCAGGCTACCAGCCTACCCAGTGGACTGTAGGCTTATCTAACCGCCATATATCTGGGTGGACACTCCCACTTGTGATGTCGCAATGACAATTTTAGTCACATGACAAATTTGAAATGGCTTGTAATGGCTAATCACACTCACACCTGGTGGTAGAATAGGTTCCCTTTAAGGCCTTCCTCCAGGCTCTCTTCCACAACGAAAGTGTCACAAGAGGGACTGGACAATGTCAATATACTATACAATTATTATCAATACATCTAATATTTGTCCCATTTTATATTTGTATGCAATTGTGGTAGTTTGAACAATGCATCCTTGTTCAAAAATGTCAACACATGTCATGAATGTTTTATAATATGATGATCTGATGCAGATTTTGTGCAATAGATTTTGGAGTGAATGTGTATTGTATAACTGGTCTGAATCTCTTTTTGTTGTGTGTAGGTTCTTGCCTGGTTTGAAGAAGGAGAAGAGACCATCACAGCTTTTGTGGAGCCATTTGTGATTCTTCTGATTCTGATAGCAAACGCTATTGTAGGAGTATGGCAGGTGGACATCTTTTCCCTCTTGTAATTGTATAATGCACAAATATGACTTAGCTGGCCGTTTCTCAGACTGTTAAATTAAATGGTCATTGACTAGTTTCAGTAACAATTTAACCTGCCCATACATTAACACATATTTTGCATAGCTACCATTAAATGGGATGGGGTTGGGCATTCCCTGGGATTCTTGCCAGCTTTGCTTTTTAATAGTTTTAGCCTGTTGTATCTGCTTGATAAATGAATGTAATAATGGGGTAGTTAGCTTTTAGGAACTCATTGGCCTTATTCACATTTCTGTCTGCAATATGAATATTTGTACTCATCTCTAGTTTTCTTCTTTTTCTTGAACTTTCTTCTTTTTTTTAGATGTACTTTATTAATCCCAATGGGATAATTCATTCACTGCATGTGACCCATGCTAAATTGCAAGGAGCCGTGGGCTGCCACACAGTGCAGTGCCCGGAAGCCAACTACAGTTGGTAGTTCCCTTGCCTTGGTTATGGGCAGGGCATGAGGCAAGAACATGCAAACCCCACACAGAAAGAGTAGACAGGCATGATTATTTTGGTCAATTGTGTTTTCCACAACTGCAATAAAAGCTTGGTGGACTCGGACCAAATCCACCTTGATGTTGAAGGTCTAATGCTCTGAGCCACCTCAAGCTCTCTCGGGTGTTCAGCTCGATGGAGTCACTGGTAACTATGGCACAACAAGCTACAGGAGTGCATAAGGAAGGACCCAGAAAGTGATTGAAAATATAAGTAGACATTGAAAATGCTTTTCATGATGCCGTTGGTCTCCCCAAAGGGATTTAGTTTGAGTTGTTGCCGCTGCTTATGGTTCAATCAATGCACTGGCTGCAGTGTGTCACGGAAAGAATGGAGAGGAAGAAAAAAAGACTTGTTAATAGACCTTATTGTGAAGGCCTGGGGGTCCACACAGCGCTCCCCATCCAGGCTAAGGATAGAATTTAGCGTCCCAACGGACCCCTCGGGGCAGAAAGACCAACCTTATATATTCTGCTTTTTGTCTTTCAGTCAAACAAAGCCCCTTTCTGTCCTACTTTCTCCTCCCTGGGTATATTATATTTTTTTATTCATTAACCTTGCTGATCTGGGAAATCCTAGTCTTAACCATTCACTGACAAAAGCCCTCTCAAATATATATGGTATACATGCAATGCGGATAGTGTATATTATATAATGTATATACTAGTGCAATGTCCAATGTGGCATTTGTCAAAAGTGTATTTGGGACAACTTTTGTGTATCAGTCAAGAACTTTGCTGCCTGAAATGGCCTCTTATGCTAAGTTTAATTGCCAATCGTGTGTGTGTGTGTGTGTGTGTGTGTGTGTGAGTGAGTGAGAGAGAGAACTTGTATGGTCTTCAAAAGAGAAGTGTCTTGATGACAGCTTACGACCACCCAGAGCATTGCAGCCCCATATTTCACAGGTCCATAAAACACTTGTGCTAATAATATTGGGGGTCTCACAGCAAGAAGGAGGGTTGCAGCAGTAGCTGTGCAGGAGGATGAGGATGGCAGTGAGGGAGCATCAGCAGAGGCTTTAACTAAACTGGTAGCCAGTAGTGTGCACATGCTTTGTCATTTAGTGTTGACACTAAACCAAACCCAGAACCTTTTGACTGGTAATCAACAGCCTAACCACTATAGCTTGCCCCCTGATTTAAATATGTAGGTATTGATGAAATGACTGATTCAATATACATTGGTTTTAAAATTACAGATGAGAATGAGGAAGATCTGAGTTCAGATCTGGTCAGGTAAACATTCAGTGTTGATTGAAATAATCATGCTAATTTGTGTTGATTTGATTGTCATGCTTTCATAAACACACAAAATGACTTATTAGAGAACATTAGCAGAGCTTAGCTCTTACAATCAGTAATTGCTTTGTTTTTTGTTTATATATAGCAAGCCCCACGAAATAGGAATTGAGTGGATAATCTGTTGGTTGCAATGAATAATCGCAATCACAATATCGTGCGAAATAAACACAATTAAATTATTTGTCATTGTGCAGCCCTTGCAAGGTTTGTTTTAAATAAACAAGCCTAGTGCAGATTTGAAGGTTTAATTTCCTCTTAGTTATGGAATTACTTTTTTAAATGATTGAACGATTCACACTGCAAAATGTTTTGTGACTCTTTCACCGGTCACTAAATGTTTTATAAAGGTCATTTTGGCATGTAACATTTTGGTTTGGTTAGGGTTAGTGGTTTTTAGACTGTTACATTTGTGACCAATCAGGGCATCTCTTCCCTGATTGTTTCTTGCCTGTCAATCACTGGTGTGTGAATTTTTTTTTCATTAGGTTTCAAAATCTGTCTTCTCTTTTCTGCTCTCACTTTGCTACTATCGAATCACCTACACCACCCTTTTTAAAAAATTGTTTTAGGAACGTAATGCAGAAAATGCCATAGAAGCGCTGAAGGAGTATGAACCAGAGATGGGCAAGGTGTACCGCCAGGACAGGAAGAGTGTCCAGAGGATCAAGGCCAGGGACATCGTGCCTGGAGACATTGTGGAGGTTGCTGGTAAGATACTAAAGAGTCTTGCTAAGAATCTAAAACTGCATTAGCACTAATGTGAATTTTAGTTGGGTGGTAAATTGTCTTTTACTATTTGACTATGTTACAGAACACAGATAATGCTGTACCACTTAAAAGGTGGCTCAGGGTGCCCATAGTTAAACTCGTAGCCTAGTGAAGCAGGACCAACTTGCCAGCAGCGTGTAGTGTAAAGTTGTGATGTGTCGATGATGTATGACGGCATAGCTAAGGTGGAAAGTGTTGTGTCAAACAAGCATCTGGTTTATATCTGGTGGAGTACCCCTGGCTCATAAGCTGTGCTGCTGGTGGCATCTGACATCATATAAACATGAATGCAGTTTTTTTTTCTTCCTGAAATGGTTTTAAATCCACATGTATTATTTGTGTGCACTTATATGTTGAAGTGCTAAACGTAGGTCACCAGATTTGGGTGACCTAGGGTCAACCATTTTGTCCCTACTGGTTGCCAACCAGGGGAACCGATGTTTAATGATTCCTGTTGAGAGCAGGCACTCTGCACCAAGCCTGTTAATATCAGGGCCGCTCTGTTGCAGCGGGGTCCCCACCAAGCCTAATCACCGGTGCTAGGCTGGCAACCACTCTGAAATGTTTCCTTAACACATCTTTGATAACACATCTTTGGCAGAGTCAGAGCTGAGAGCTGCTTTCCGAGATGGCCTCTTTTTGTACACTGGGTGGGTTTGGCAGTGTAGCTAAAAAGAATCTTGCAACATTTTGGAATCTGCCTTTTTAACAGTTTATTCCAGATATACACACGGAAATAGATTCATGTTTGCATTAACTGGAAGGTGTATTAAGTTTAGTTGTTGAGCTAATGCTCTGGCACCTGGGAATCTACATCAGCGCGCTAATGCTAACCGGTGCCTGGTACGTACAGGTGGATCACAAAAAGTAGTCTCACTGCTCTTGTCTAAGGATCACAAAAGGTGAAAAAGCCCCTGGACAGCACCTCCCCTCTCATTGAATCATCTTATTTTTTAAAGAGACGATGATGAGGTCAACACCGCGGTGGCATGATATGATCGGGGTATGGCAGTACCCCGATTGTGGTGGGACAAGCATAGCTGCCCTCCTTTAGCCTCCACCACCTCTCTTCCCTAACCCACTCCCACTTACCTAACCAGGGTTTGAATCCCATCCCCTGTCGGATCCCTAGCACTTACTTGTATTTTCGTATCTTGCTGTTTACCAGCAAGGGGTCAACCTAGCAATTATGAGCTTGACCTATTATGTTCTATTAACCTATAAATCATGAGTGCTTGAAACGTTTTCTATTCAAATCTTACTGTACCGTCAGCGATATATTGTTGTTTCCCTCTTTCGACAAATGTACTTATTGTAAGTCGCTTTGGACAAAAGCGTCTGCCAATTGCCCTAAATGTAAATGTAAGAAGGTAACAACCTATAATGACGGACAGTCCAAAAACCTGCCTGTGTTTGGTTTTTGGACCAAACACAGGCAGAGGAGCTTGCCACACATTTTTGCCTCTGGGTAGACGGCTGAAAACACAATTGTCATGTTTGTAATGTTTTGTTATGGTACTGAGTACATTTAACCTTTTGTAAGGAACAACATAGGAGAACCATATGAGGTTGGCTATAACAAACTAAAATGATGCATTATCATTTGGATGATAAAGCATTTTAAAGCTTTATATTTTCACAATGGTCATGACTGCTTAAGACTTGAAATGCTTTAAAATGTACATCCATAACAGTAAGCTATCATTTTAGTTTGATATACAGAGACCTTATTTGGGCAATTTAAGTGAATTCCTGTGAGGTAAATTATTAGGCAGAAAATATGCTGCGGAACTTAATCAAAATGGAGAATGTGCTCTCATCTGATGTAGGCTGTCGAAAAATGGGTGTTGTTGACAGTGATATCCTTTTCACATTTCAATATTTCACACTATTTTTATGTTTTGCACCCAAAAGGATAATTGATTGATTCCACACACAGTCTGACAAACTGCTTGCTTGTTGGAATTAGGATGGTGTTCACTAACCACCAGAGAATTCAGCAAATGGCACTAAAAATGATTATTCATGTCATAATGTCAAATGGCATAGCATGAGTGCTAACCTGGCTATTTCTTAACAACTCTGTCTCCGCTACTGTCTGTTTTAAGCATGCTCTGTGCTGCAGAAAAGCAGTTCAGTTTGTTAAAACAAATGTTATTTTATTAACGCAAAAAGCATTGCTGCGTGGATGACGTCTGTGGCTTTCTGAACCATTCATTGGTCAGTCTAACTCACTGGACCTGGTTATGGCAGAGCTTCGGTCTGAAGTTTCGAAAGACACTTTCAAGGAACAAAAACATGGCTAATGTTTCTATTAATTTTGATCAAACTACCAACCGATTATTACACACAGTCGATCCCTAGCAACTACCAACAACACAGGACCTAAATTTGTTAACAATTTTCTGTGAATGTTCACCGAAGAGTTTAAGTTAAATTGTCATTTTATATTACATTTGGAAACTATTGGGAATTATGACTATGTGCATTGCATAATAGTTTACCTAACTTCAACTGTAGCCATCTGGAAATATTCAACCATCTATCTGCTTGTCTCCTTGATCATAACAGAATATAGAGGTAATAACTTACTCACCTCTGCTCATTTTAGAAAGGCCACCGTGTTCTTTATTTAGATTATCAAATGGACAATGGATCATAGATGTTCGTTTCTGGTTGTTAGCAACAAGGCTAACCGCTAGCAGCCCGACTACTTTCCAAAGCAAGAAACAACTAAAGAATCCCAATTTGAATTAGAATGATAAAGGCAGAATAAAACATCCAGTAGTATTACTAAGTAGGAAGGTTGCGTTGCTTACTGATCAAGAAGAAATAATGCCCACTGAACATGAATTTGGAGCCCCTGTAATCCCTGGGGCTCTCTCCATCAAGTTAAAGCCTGTCGGAGGGTCACTCTTGTTTTGTCTCGTCTTCGGTCACTCTCCCTTTTCGCCTTCTTTGCCGCCTCCGTCAACTGGGTTATTTTTCTTTGAATGGGTGTAACCGTGCACTATCAGTACGGTGGCAGTAACTGTGTAGATGAAGTATTGGGGCCACATAGTGGACCATATAGAAAACTGCAAGTATCGCAAGCTTGTATCGTATCCATGGTAACTGCAGATGCACTTCCTGTGCTTATCGCCGATGGTGTCATTATTCTATTTTTACACTGCAAACACTGCAAGTATAAGTTAAAGCAAAAAAGTAACCCTAACCCACTTCAAACATTGAAATAGCTGCTAAATACGTTCATTAACCAGTAACCCGCTGCGTACAGCAACTTCTATGGCCGTAATTGACTAGTGGAAATCCTGAAAACCCAAGAACACTACATAATATTATTATTACCGGACACTGCAGATTTCTTTGGCATCTTGACAACAGCTCTGTCGCTCTTGCCGATCCTCCTACTGGACGGAAGGTGTCAAATTGGTACTGAACTATTAATAATATCTACAGAACTAACAAAGGATCGTTTGTTTATTTTGACATTTGGGGCCAGCCCTTGTATATGTATAGCCACATGCAGTTTTTTTGTTTCTACCATCTTGGCCCCAACATCGCCTGGCTTGTGGCTCCATCTTCTCAGAGGTTCTCAACATTCACTTTGTCGCCGGAGGGAACAGAAAGGCAGGAAGTACCATTTAGAAAGGCCACAGATTTGGGATGATAAATCATTTCTTCTCCAGATGGCCACTCTTTTCCCATGTGTTTGAAGAGTGTCTGATACGTCTGTCTTCTGTCCTCAACCAAGCTGTCCATCTGTGTTTTATCTCTTGTCTGCGGATTAAATCAAGAGGCAGCGACAAGAGGAAGGGGCCGGCAGAAATCACTCACTGACGGCATCACTCACTATGACGTTATTGTATTTTGTTCACCCCCGTTCCCCACAGACTTGGGGGGAACACAAACAATGTGTGATGTCTGTTTGTGTAAGCGGTTTGGAGGTTGCTCCGATGAACTTCCTATTCATGAGAACAGCAGGAGAGTCCCTTGAGTGCAGGCGACTTGTGTGAAAAGGACCCAGGAAGCTGTAGGCCTACATGTTAGCCGGCTAGGGAGTAAAATAAACCAGCACCATAGCCCTCTGAAGTTGTCCTGTAGAAGAGACAATGGAGTGGGTGCTGTGTTGTACAGTCCATCATTGCCTCGGTCGGTGCTTTTCTTATTCATGTCACTTAAACCTCCAGGATGTGTTGTACTCATTGTTAAAATTAGAATCCGACCGATATATTGGTTTGGACAATATAGCTGCCATTATCTGACTTTCCGAACGACTTTGGGAAGTAAAGTACTCAAGTAGAAGTAATGTTACTTAGATTTTTAAAACTTAATTAGAAGTAAAATTACTGGTGTAAAAATCTCATCTCCCTGCAATCAAAAGTACAAAACATATTAAGCTCAATCTAGGTTATTTTTTGATTAATGAATACTATACTACTATATATGCAAAACTACAGCATTTATGTATGCAGTACTGTATGTTTGTTAGGGCTAGGCGTTTCTACGTTTCTACGTTTCAGCATCAAACTTAAATTTAGACCCTGTTCCATGCGGTGACCTACTGAGTTCCTCCAGAGGTTCCTAGTTCCTGTGTTGGAAACATGGCTAATGACAATACTGGTCCTCACTGGTTAGTTCAGCGTGTGGGTGTTTTGGCTGTAAAAACTGAGTTTCACAGTACACTAAGAAGCTTGTTATGACAATGAATCCCAATCCTGTTTTGAGTCATTATGAGAAATAATGTGGCGGTTTATCTGATCACAGCCTTTTTATTGCTTACATGCTCTCATTAGTGTGTTAATGTAGGCTATGCCTTGACCTCCTTTCTGAACCCTTGGTGTATATTAGGAATGTAATCCACTTACTCTCGGGCCTTTCTTGTTACCTGTGCTTTTTTTTTTATGGGTTAATTGTCACAGGAGAACATCTTTTAATGTGCGTCCCATCTTTGTATACGCACTCTGACCGTGGCTTAATACATGGACAGTCTGTAGTCTGCATGTCTAGTCTGATTAAGTGTTTTTTCTTTTTTTTTAGCATCCGCCCATATTTGGTGTTAGTTGGAAAAACGGATCTTTGGTTAAGTTGCTCTGTACTGGGAGATTAATTTGGATGCTATTGGTAATTGTAAAATGTTCTTCTACAGGAATGCGTTGCGGTTTAAATGTTCTATTTGTCTAATGGAACTTGTGTCACTTACTCTTCAAACAGCAGTGTGCTTGTAGACTCATGTAAAAACAAACCATGTACGCCTAATTTGTAGTAATACATGTATGACATATCAGCCATTTAACCCCCTCTGGTACAGCAGATGTTTTCTGGCCGCAGAACTTGAATTTTGAAAACTGCTCTTGCACGCTCGCTCGCTCGCTCTCTCTCTCTTGCTCTCGCTCTCTCTCTCGCTCTCGCTCTCTCAAAACAACTGATCAAAATAGTTTTCCCATTTTTGGACTTGTGTTTCGCAGGTCTCATCTAATCCCTTGTTCTTGCTGCAACTCTACTGGTCCCCCCCCC
>OMKP01080499.1:0-11386 GCA_900302375.1 Bathygadus melanobranchus
TTTGTATGTGTACGTGTGTGTGTGTGTGTGTGTGTGTGTGTGTGTGTGAGTGAGTGTGTGTGTGTCTGCATTTATGTGGGGCTGTGGTTTGTACATGTGTGTGTGTGTGTGTGAGTGAGTGAGTGTGTGTGTGTGTCTGCATTTATGTGGGGCTGTGGTTTGTATGTGTGTGTGTGCTTGTGTGTGTGTCTGCAGGTATTTATGCATGTGTGTGTGAGAGAGAGAGGGAGAGAGAGAGAGAGCATGATGGAGTGAGAGACAGAGAGAAAGAGAGACAGGGTGACAGAGAGAGAGGCAGACAGAGACAGAGAGAGAGCGAGAGAGAAAGAGGGGGGGGGGGGGGGTTCTGCGTGTGGCACCGGTAAGCCTCATTGTCGCTGGAGGTTTATAAATAACCTTTTGTCAGCTGGAGTCTCCCCTTCTCCTCCTCCTCCTCCTCCTCCTCCTCACCGTCCATTACTAGCCTCTCAGTGCCTTCGTTTGTCCACTAGCTGTACCTACAGAACGACCACCCCCCCCTCACCCCACTACATCTCTCATCGTTTGTCCATCCCAGTCACATGGGTTATATCACCCCTTTTTCGAGGATTCCCGCCTAAATGACAATGACATATATGACGAAATGACGTAAACATCAGTCTGTAACTCAGTAGCACCTGTGATGATCACTGGAAATGTTACACCGTTAATATAACAGATATAATAAGCTCATATAAGCTTGTAACTTCATTCATTATGAATACAAACACAGGAGGGAGAATCCGCATCCTGTTGGTGTCAGTCCTGTCTAGGTGTGCCACAGGGAGGTAGCTACGTAGCACCGTGGATATTACATACGCTATGCTAGCTGAGTCTGAACCGGTTGACTGGAATTCTTGAATGCAAGGGATTTAACGCTAACTGAAATGCTACATGCTACACGCACATGTAAAGGATTACAGTGCACAGCGTGTTGTTAGCGCCTGTGTTTCCACAGCTATAGTTTCCACCGGGGGGCCTGACAACACGTACATACCTGCATGTATGTAAAAGGGGGTCGAGTGTTGAACACAGTCTTGTTCAGTAGTGGACATTCTTGCTAACCAGCTGCTTACATCTCCTTTTAAATCAAGAATGAACACAATAGAACGAACACAGTAAACTCCAATATGGCTGCCACCTGTGGAACTCCATATAATAATAGTCGGTAGTCGGGTTCGAGCAGCCGCCCCCCCCCGCCTCTCCACCTCACCTCGGGAGGACAGAGTCCGAGGGCACTCTGATGTTGTTACCGTCATCACCGGGAACCCTTATCTGGCCCGCGTGCACACGCTAAATACGGCTTCTTATCTACTTCCTGCTATCCCTCCAATAATAGTTGAGGAAATCACAGATATGGTCATCATCGTCGTCATCGTTATCATCATCGTCATCATCATCATCATCATCGACTATTAGATGTGTCAGCTGGGGCGTAAAAACACCCCTGACCCACATACAGAACCCCTTCACAGGAACCATGCCTGAACATGAACAGGAAACAATGATGAAGAAGCATGAAGAGTTCTCTCTCCAACAACCCCAATTCTACCCATCTCTCTCTCTCTCTCTCTCTCTCTCTCTCTCTTTCCCTCTCACTCCTGACTGTCACTCTCTCTGCCCCAAACAGACAGGTGGAGGAGAGTGTGGTCAGGGGAGACGTGTGTGTGTGTGGGGGTCACTTCACTCACTGATTAATTTAAACAACAGCATCTCTCTCTCTCTCTCTAGCCAAGATAGTTGCCATGGCAACCTCTTCCTGATGTCAATCAGTGAAAATGTGCACATCTGGGGGTTTGCTCACAATCGGATTAGTGCATAAATGCTCACAGAGCCGTACTTCCTGAGGCCTCCGTCCTCAGCTGTGATATAATCACACTGTTTTAAAACTCACAGTTTCAGTTTTAATTGTTTACAGGCGGGGGCAATTTCAACTAGGCTACACCCAGGGCCAGATGCATATTACATACAAACAATCTAGAATGATCTTGGCCTATGAGGTTTTTTCTTTCTTTTTTTGTTGAAAAAAACCCCCTCTGATAGGAGTGACCTGTTATTTTCTCATTGTGCCTGTTGTGGATTTAAGCATGCAAGCTCACACACTGAGGCCCCTAGGACATCTACCCAACATCACGCTCATATAGTAGGCCTACGACACCACACAGCCCAAACGCTGAGGCAAGGCTCAACCATTATGCATTCAAAAGGCCTACACCACACCGGGGCAAACTGATGAAACGTCCAGCAAAGGAAAACACATATGCTTTGGTTCCCCACGATTACAACACACTGTATACACGAATGCTGGCAAAGCTTCATGCATACGCAATTTCTGAGATTCCCTGTGACTACTCAGATTCAGTTCAGTTTATTACAGCTGTTGTAATCAAACCCCTAATCTAACATGGCGCCTCACTGACCCTCTGGTCATAGACTTGATTGGTTTCTACCTAGGAGTAGGGAGAGAGAGAGAGAGAGAGATAGTTAAGAGGTCATCACTAACGAGGTAAATTATCCACCAGAACTTTAATTAACATAGAGAAACACTCTTTGATGACCTCTGTCCTGGAAGTCTGTGTGTGTGTGTGTGTGTGTGTGTGTGTGTGCGTGGAAGACTCAAGTGTGTGCACGTGCACTCTACACAGAATTCCACTACATAAACGTCTGCCACCGACAGAAAACCCTGCATCCATAAATCACATCTGACAGAAGTGTCTGGCCATATCGAAGAACCCCCCCCCACACACACACACACACACACACACACACACACACACAACAGGCTCACAGACAGGCAGAGCTGCAAATCAAGTCAGGCTGCATTCTTGGCCTTCCTGTAATTCCTGTAATGTCATCCTTGCACCAGGCAGCCAGGCAACCAGGCAGAGTGGCTGACTGGCAGGCAGACAACCAGAAAGGCAGACAGGCATATAGATGGACAGACAGACAGATATACAGGCAGACAGACAGACAGGCAGATAAACAGGCAGATAAACAGGCAGACAGACAGACATGCAGACAGGCGGATAAACAGGCAGAGAGGCAGACAGGCCGCCTGCAGTCACTACACCTACCAAGCAGAACAATGCCCCCCACTGTTTCCCGAAGCCAAACTCGCGTGGAAACCAGAGGTCCCACCGACATAAGCCTCGTGGTGTGACCAGACCACCCCCGCACCCACCCCTCCACCACCAAACACACCCACCCTAGAACGGCAAGAAACGGCTCCACACATAGAGATAGACACACGCGCGCGCACACACACACACGCGCACACACACACACTTTTTCTACATTTAGTACATTAAACACGTTGGAATGACTAGAATAAGCCCGCAAGGCCCAGCCGGGGGGCGCTAACAACGCGCTCAAACAAAAGACGGTCTTGTGTGACGGAGACGACCTCCGAGGACGAGCAGGGAACAACCAACGAGGACAACTGCAGGCACTACAACTGAGTGCTCGCTCCTAGACAGCGCAGCCTCTCAAACGCTGCGGCCGACGTAGAAAAGAAGCCAAGGAAAGGAACACGGGGAACATTAAGAGTGTTCCACAACGTCCCGCTGAAGGGCTGTGGGTTCGACTCCCGCCGGTGTACCCCAGTGTACCTGTATGCGTCCTCGAGCAAGGCGCTGCCTAACACGCACCTGCTCATCAATGACGTGCAGCTGAGTTTCTTGTAAAACTCTTTGGGATGCCAAATGACTCAAAAGTAAGACGCGCGTGTGTGCATGTCCGTGCCCGCGTCCGCGCGTGTGCGTGTCCGTGTGCGTGCGCGTGCGTGTCCGTGTGCGTGCATGTGCGCGCGTGTGTGTGTAGGGAGGGGTGGAGGGGTGTCTCATCGCAAAACAGAAACAGGAAGTGTCCCAACAGACTCTTATTCCCATGGAAACCACCATTCGCCTTCCTGTGCTTGACAACACTCAGATGTACTGTTGGTAACTTTCCTCAACCGACGTCTCCTAATGCTGTTATTGTAATGTTATTAGTAGGCCTATCACAGAACGCAAAGGCCATAAGAGGTGGGGGGATTCTTTTGATAGTGTGTGTGTGTGTGTGTGTGCACGTGTGCTACTGCTGTGACTACAGTGGCTCAGTGTTCGCTGCGAGGGCCAGCACACCGGGCAGCGTTGTTCAACACGCACGCTCGACAAGATTGGACATGGCATGTCATACGCGGGAGTCATCCACGCAACCCTGCCTTAAAGAAAGGCCACAATGCAACAGAGGAGGACGCCAGTGTGTGTGTGTGTGTGTTAAATCGTTAAATTCCTATATCTGAGATTCTCCTGAACTCCCCTGCCCTCTCTCTCCTCCACACACGCACACAGCACAGCTGGTATTCCCACCTCTCTCTCTCTCACGTCACACTGCAGTGAACATGAAGGAACCTCTTACAACCTCCAGAGTTTAAGACACAAAACTTTCCTTTTTGGCACAACACAGGTCTAAGAGGAAGTAAGGCAGAGAATTATGTCACTCTGACTTTGAATGCAGAGGGGTTGGCCAGCCTACTCCTCTTTTAATGGAGAGACAGAGAGACAGAGACAGAGAGAGAGGTAGATGGGTGCAGTCACCTAGTCCCAGTTTATTATTATGTTGTATCGTATTTGTAAATGCCAATGTAGGTTTTCCAAGCCCTTTGAATGTTGACTCTGGAAAAAGAGAGAGAGAGAGAGAGATGTGATGGCAGTGGATAGGGTACTAATGAGTTGGGCTTATCAATGGCCTGCCTGTGTTCTGTCCTTCTCTAATGGCCGGGGGGACAGCGACCGTGGCTGGGTTGATGTCTCATGTACATCATAGGCACTCTCCCTGTGGGGGCCTTCGCTTTTAACCATCAGCTCAAGGCAAATTATTTGTCTCCAGTTGGGCCTGGCTGGACGACACACTAGCTAGCCGAACTGGAAGTGGTTAAAAGGCGTGCAGTACATAAATCAGTATGATGGAAGGAGTGGTCGCTTCGCCGAGGTCAAAATTACTATCCCGAATATAATGTAGGCTAGAAAACAGGCGATACAATGTCAACATTAAAAGGTAGGAGGGGCATTGCCCATTGAACATAAGTGACTGAGAGGGGGAAAAACCATTACGATGGAAAAACCAAGAGAGTAGAGTCGTTCAATCACCTGTTGCATGCAAGCACTTTTACCCAAATCAGAGTTGAAAGAATCAAAACGTCTAAGATTAAACATGTTTCTCTGTTAGAAGACCATTATGCCCAGCACACTTGAACCAACTCAGCGCTGACAAGACAGTAAAAACACCGAAATGCGGGTTTAACGCATAACACTGTCTGGATGGAAACCTGTTGCTGCTGCAGGGGAAAAGGCAATATAGACACTCTGCACATTTACCTGTCCGGAGCAACAATACAGTACAGTCGGGTGTCGCCGTGTCTCCGTCCACTGTAGCGCAACTGTATCCGTCAACACACTGGGAGGGGACCTTGCGTTCTCTCTCTCTCTCGCTCTCTCTAGTACGCGCAATGTCACAACTCGATTAATGTGTTTACACCAAAAGGACGTGTGGACGCGCTGGACTTCGAAACTGCCTATTCTTGCCGCTTTCACTCCAGGCCGCCGCTTCTCATCGGTGAGCCTTGTCTATCGTTTACTTTTCTCCCCCGGTTCGGTCTGGACGTCTCCTCCTCCTCCTCCTCTGGTGCCTCTTTTCTTCCAGTTGAAAGGCTTCGTGACGAGAACAGCCGAAGTTGATCGGGCGGAGAGAAGCGGAACGCTGCGAACACTAGCGGACGTTCGGGGAAAAGAAGGTAGACATGTGCGGGCTGGTCGTTTATAGAGCGGCCTTACAGAGGCGCACTTCACCTACAAATCACACACAAATATGCTTCCAGGCCTATGTTGATGTCCAACGGTCCAAAAAAAACCCCGAGTAAATATGCACTTTTCTCTTATTTTACTTTATTTAAATAGGAAGTCTAATTGTGAGAGCCCTTACAAAAGGAGCGTAAGTAAAAGACGCAGATGTAAAGTAAAAGATTTTATTTAAATTAGCATAAAATGCACAAAACAACTAGCACCCATGGGTAATAGGCTAGTCAACTTCAAATCTTTCTCAAATGACAGGATACTACTTCATGCGAATACTTTATAAAGTTGAATATAGCCACTTTATAAAAAATAGATATCTACATTGTAACATGAATGACAAGATCAAGATCCATTTCGCACCCCCCAAAAAACACCTATGTAGTCTGTACATTTCCCCAACAAGCCAATAATAATAAAAGTAACATGAGAGAATAACTCCACCACTTAATCTATGTTCTATGAGAGCGTATCGGTCTTGAATGTGACCATAAGGCCTACAAGAAAATAAAGGACGAGGAGAAAACAACAATACATTCCCTATAAAATCCAAATTGTTTATTTACTAGCCAATAAAACATTGTCGTCCATCCCATAATTGAAACATCCTGGGGGGTGGGGGGGTTATTATACTGTGAGCCCTACCAAACTTGGTCATTTCCTCCAAACAGACAGTTAAGTGAGGGTGGTTTTCCAAAGATGGCCCTGGTGTAACAAAAGCTTTCATCACAGCTGCAACACTGATCTGGATAGGTTCATAGAAAAGAGGGCTTGTGTAATATTTACAACACCACACGAGTTCACACGAAGTACCAAAACATTAAAAAATACAACCAATGAAATGAAAGGACCGGTAGGTGTCATTGATGAGATTGGTCCGATTCCTGGAGACCCAGAGAGAGAGAGAGAGAGAGAGGACTTTATACCAAGTCGCCATGATGGAGGTTGGAGGACAGAGGAATGGACTGGAGTGAAGACAAGAGATAGAGAGGAGTGTAGCTGAAGAGAGCTAACAAGAGGCCCCTTAGTGTCGTAGATACAAGACAGGTTAGACGCTGATCCAATGGACGCCGGAAGGGGATCTCAGGGAGCAGTGGGCAGTGAGCTCAGCGGTGGGTGGAGATGGGCTCTACTCCTGGGCCTCTTTCCCCGTCATCTTGTAGAGCTCTGTGGGGCCGTCCACGTGGGTGATGGTGGTGGTCAGCTGGATGTCCTCGCCACTGTTGGCGCCAGTGTCACCTAACACACAAACACACCTTAGTTAATCGATTGTTTGCGGTCACATCACACCTCGTGTCACACAAACTTCAGATGGAGGACAAGAAGTGAAACGGAGAACGTCAAGCAGCAGGACTCTTTTTACGTTTATGTCAACAGCGTGGAACCAAATGTTCAGAAAGATACCAGGAGTAGACGTAGTAAATGACCTCGGACTGCAGACCTCATACTAAACCAGAGATCAAATGAAAGCATTCAAAAGCCTGGAGGCGTTTGTTGTGTGTGGCTGGGTTCACAAATTGGGAACGAAAAAAAGTTTTGCCTCCAAGGTGTGACATCTGCAAACAACCTATACCATAATGATGTATCTGAATAACAAATCAGAATATTAAACCCCCTTGGCCTCCGCCAACCCCAGACACTGCTGACCCCGGCCACTGCTGACCAGCCACTGCCCCCCCAGACATCACACACAGATAAACACAACCATAATAACACCCACACACACTGAATCCACGTATGCAATGTGTCAATGAAGGCAGCGGCTTGAATTGAACTCTTCTTCGCTGTATTGTGACAGCAGAAGATGGATTCATTTACATACCTTCCCCCACCCTATTTTCTCTCTCTTTCTTCCCCCTTTGGAAGGAAGCCTGGTGTCCATTAGCAACACTCTCTTGGGCAAAGAACAAAGTCCACCCTTTCCTCTGGGAATTAGGTTTTTCTCCTTCTCTACCAAACTTTGCCCGGACAGGCAGCTATTAATGAGGAAAGGCCGAACCCAGCCACCTCTCTATCAAAACAGGTGTTGCTAGAACTCAAAGATATAAGACTGTAACTATCAGACTACATGGAGTCACAAAGACAGCAACAGTCTAGTTATGGTGTTTCAGTGAGACTTTTAGTAATTCATCACTACATAACAAGAAAACATCCGGCTGTCTAGACAACCATAGAGGGGTTTTTCTTTCCCCTCACAGATGCTCCTTTTGCTTCAGGCTTATGTAATACGTACCCAATGAGCCAATTCCCCCTTCAAGGACATCGTTAAAGTTTAATCTCGTCACATCTTGAAGCCACACCAGAAAGGAAACCCTTCCATCTCTCAATCCATCTTTCTAAAAAAAACATGTTCCCACTAAATGAAAAATGAGCTCCAAGTCCAAATTCAGTTAGCTATAGTTGAATTACTTGAATACCGTGATATAGACCAACAACTATTACATTGCTCTATTGTCAACTGTAACTCGTAGCACGGTGACTGACAGCTAGCTTTGTCTTTTGACAGATTGTTTAGCACTGGTCTACCCTAGCCACCAAGACAAACCCTCACGCTTTATCCAGCCCCAACCCCCTGTTTTTTTGCAGACGTCCCACGAAAGATGTTTGAAAGATGCCATGTGACCTCCGTTGAATAGTTCCTTTAAGGAAAGAGGGCAGAATAGTCAAGTGGATTGGGTGTTTGCCTCCCAGCTGAAAGGTATCGGGTTGAATCCCCAATGCTCACGACTGTCCTGTAAGCATCCTTGAGCAAGTTGCCCGAATCCACTAAGACGCCCCAGAAACAGGCAAGCAATTAATAAAAGGCCAAACAGTCAATAGCAAGCAAACAGAACAAGAGCCAATGAGATGGCAGTGTTCACCCGGCGTCCAATCTCCCCTTTGGTTTAAATATACCTCTCAATTTTACATACGATTGTCATTCAGATTTTCGCATTTGTTATTGTCAAAAAGGAAGTTTTATCGGTCAATGTACTTATGATGCACTGTCCGCTGGACTGGTTGTCTCCGTAGCGCTTGTGTGATGGCGCGTACAGGAACATGATGGCGAACACGTAGAGGTTCCACATGCCGTAGATGCCCGTGAAGAAGGCACTGTTCACCTGCACGGTGTAGTCGCCCCAGTGCCAGTGGCCTTCATTCACCTGAGAGAGAGAGAGAGAGAGACACACACACAGAATCACTACCATCATGCTGCTAAAGCAACATATGGGGCTCCTCCTCCTCAGAGCCAGGGCTCTCTGCAGTGCGGGTGTTTCTAGAAGACTCCAGACTCACCTGGCTGATGATGAAGGAGATGACTGTCATGGCGGCACAGAACAGAGTCACCAGCATGAGGAACTTGAACCTGAAGATCAGACCCTGCGTGGGGGTGAAAGGCGACGGGTTAGAAACACTTCCTTAGAACTGAAGCTGAGAACAACTAAAGCATATAGATCAATATTGCAAGCATAATAATTGTACAAAAGTCCAAGTGCTGGGAGGACGTTTCAGAGATAAATAAATAAACTTGCCAGGGTGCAGTGTGGCTTTAAGAATCAGCTTTAGCTCCAGATTTAATCCCTTACCCTCCGATCTACCAACCCTTAAAGGGGTTGGTAGATCGGAGTGAGAGAGACGCAGACAGAGAGACAGACAGAGAGACGGGATAAAGGAAGGGGAAGAGAGTCAGAGAGAGAAAGACATACTGTACTATACTAACGGCTATTATTAATAACTTACTATTGCACTACTGCACAGTAACTTGTACATACAACCTGCATAACGGCTTCATCTGTGTATATATATTATTTTGAAATGTTTCATCATATTTAATATTTTCTACCTTTTATACAGTCAGTAATGGCTATGGAGATGAGTAAAGACTCTTCTGTCACTTCTGTGGCCCAGTTCCAGGAAATAGTTTGATGCTCTCCCTCAACATTACCTCATTTTATGTACTGTATCAATAAATCAATATTTCACTTTGTAATTTACCTTTCTGCACTAATTTATTTTTCCTTTGTTTAATTTCAAAACTTTGGCAATGCAAATATTATTTTCCATGCCAATGAAGCACTTTTGAATTGAACTGCAGAGAGAACAGTGTAGAGATAGGAAGAGAATAGGGACAATTAAAACACGCCCCTCGTTTTTTCTTTGCATGCTCTTAAACAGCTCTAGTGCTGCAGTGCAATTTCATTGAACAATGTACCAACCTCCTTTGGTACCCCCAATACGTTCAAAACCATAGCGCCCATCGCAGCGGCAGCCACTGCCACCCATTATATGAAACACAGAAGACTTCAATCCAATCTTCCAACGTGTGTTGTCCTTTCTACTACGCTACACTATGCTATGCTACGCTACACTATGCTACGCTACGCTGCACGGCGCTCTGTGGCTCGTCTGGTGTGTAACCTGCTTCACACTGAAGCCACTGACTTCCTCCTCACAGCACTTACATGACCTTGGGCTTTAGCTTTTTTCTTAAGCATTGCTCAAATAAAACAGGACTTTTGATCAATTTAACAGTTTCAGCAATTAAATTGGAAAATACAACGTCCACTAAATGTATTTTGAAACGTTACTACATTCTTCGGGGAGAACCCCGGCTCTCTATCTGTCTCTGCACTCTCTGTTCACTCACTCGCTCTGTCGAAACACACGCACACACACACCTCACATGCTACGCTCCATAGGCTGTGTTCGCTCAATGGACGTGCGAGCTCACACTCGCGTGCGACTGTTCAACTGGCCAATGAAACTCGATCACAACCAAGCCACACAGCCAACGAACGAATCTCTCCAAAACATAACGGGAATATCTCACACACTCCCTGACATTTTCCGCGCGACATTGCACAATGAGACATTGGGACATGGGTATCGCGTGGATGTATCGTTCGTCCCCACACCTCGTAGTGCAGTCGTCTGGCCTTGGACATGGCCGGCAGGGAGGTCCGCTTGCCGCTGATGTTGCGGAACACCTGGAACACCATGAAGCACAGGAAGAGGAAGTAGAGGCAGGCGCAGATCCCCGCCACGATGATGAACGCCATCTGTAGCAATGCTAGGTTAAGGGAAAGGATGGACACAGAGCTGGGGGGTTTGTGGGACATACATTATACTCGTTGTCCCTAAACTCTTTTGGCCCACGAGCCCATTTTTAGGGTCCGATGTTATTGTTATTTACAAAACGTTTGAAATTATAAGTTGCTGTTTAATTCAATCAAAGACGCTTCATCAGATATCTATAGCTCTAAGTCGGCAATCTCCCACAAGACAATATTTGCCTACATTGGGGTCGAGACCCTAATATCAGCGGAGATATGAAGACGATATGTAGCTTCCACATCTGGGTCTATGTCATCAAAATCAAATGAAATAAAGTATATACCCTGAAGCACATCTTTCTATTCGGTTAAAAGTTACCTCTACGACTGCCATATGCAATTAGATATTTATGACGCTTTCTCTCTGGACTGCCCTATTGACAACAGAACTTTAGCGACCGGGCGGTCTGATTATGATCCTGCTTATAGACGCTGTACAAGCTG
>OMKP01080500.1:0-44427 GCA_900302375.1 Bathygadus melanobranchus
TAAGCATGAGCAATGGATGCAGCGGAAGGCAATTTCAGCTTTGCGGGCTGCAGAGATGTATCCAGTTGAACGCACATCATTTGGCATCATTCGTGGGCATTGTGTACTGCATACATGATTATATTATACTATACAGTAGGCTTACCTATCTTCCTCTACCCTGTGTTATTTATATGATTTATACAACTCAAGGAAAAACATGCTCCACTGCACACCTGCGTGTGTGTGTGTGTGTGTGTGTGTGTGTGTGTGTGTGTGTGTGTGTGTGTGTGATACTGTGTGTGTGTGTGTGTTTGTTTGACGCTGTGTGTGTGTGTGTCCTTCCCAGGCCTACGTGAAGCGGCAGGCCTTGTACGCCTGCAACACCTGTACACCAGCAGGTGGAGAAGCAGCGGGCGTGTGTCTCGCCTGCTCTTATAAATGTCACGAAGGACACGACTTGTTTGAACTCTACACCAAAAGGTAGGGTTGTGCTGCCCTGCTGCTCATGTTGTCAATATAATACCATAAGTATCAACTGTGTCATTAATACAACAATCTGTTGGTCTCTTTCGGTCACAGAAACTTCCGCTGTGACTGTGGAAACAGCAAGTTCAAACAACAGTGCCATTTATATCCAGTAAGTCTCCTTCAGATGAAGATTAATGTTTTCTGATTATTGTAGCTCTGGACCCTGTCCCGTTGTTTTCATAGGAACTAGGTCAGAATTCTTTGTCGCTACTCCAATGTCAGTGGTATGCTTTCAGTGTTCTCAGCCTCACTTGTAGCCGCGTGTGTTTAATGTGACTGTGCGGTTTGTCTGTTGAGTTCGTTCGAAGGCTGATCTTCTTCTACCTGCTGGTTTCAGGACAAGGAGCAGCTCAACAGGGAGAACAAATACAGCCACAACTTCTTTGGTCTGTACTGCACCTGCAACCGACCGTACCCCGACCCTGATGACCAGGTGCCTGCTCGCTCCAATTTTTCTTGAAGAGAAGCTTAGCTCGCTACAATGAGCTAACTAATTCATAACAAATTATTTGTAGCTAATGACTTGTGTTATTAAAAGATTGTTGTTGTGAAGGTATCCACTTCGCTATCTTAGAAGATAGCTTGTATTTATTGGTTAACTTAAATATGAAATCTATTATGGAACCCCGATGTCCACCTGTACCAGCAAGATGTCCCCGAACACCTACCTGCTCCTTAATGATATATTAAATATCACTGTTATTTCCTTTGGAAATAGTAAATATCTGCTTTGTTTCCTGGTGTACAGGTGGAGGATGAGATGGTCCAGTGTATTCTGTGTGAGGACTGGCTTCACGGCAGAGTAAGGATCTACCTGGATTCTGTTGTCCTCTGTGTGTCTACCGGTCTGCTGCGCTTGTTCTGACCTCGTCGCCAGGCGTTCTCATCTGACGATGCCACGCCTGGAACAGGATGCTCCAAATGCTTGTTATTGGCGAGAGGGTGGGACTTTCAGTTACATGGGTTAAGTGGCAAGAGAGGGAGGGACTTTCGATAAAGGGATATCCGTTTCTGGTACATGTTTCAGATATTGCTTTGTTAAATTCTTCATCAAAGCTCCATATTAATTCTCCTTGTCTTAGTCGTTGTTGTTCTTGTCATGTTCTTATTCTCCTGTTTTGTTGTGGTAGACCGGGACAACGCTACATTGCATTGAGTCTCTCTCGGCCTACGTTTCTTGTAATATTCCACAATGTCTGTTCCCTCAGCACCTGGGCTGTGTGACGCCCGACTGTGTGGAGCTGCAGGAGATGGTCTGCGAGTCCTGTATGAACAAGAACCCCTTCTTATGGACGTATGCTGCCACTGTAGCAGGTATCCAGATCTCGTAAACACACTGTATGACCAAGCCTGATGTTATGACGCACCATGTCGGTCTTGCTAGCTTACAGTTCTGTCAAATGTCACACCTTGTTTGACATGTAGTCAATGTTTTAAATGAGAGATCTGGACAGTGTACTGGGTTCCATCCTCCAGTGTCCGCAGTTCACTTGTAGGCATCCCTGAGCAAGAACCCTTATCTGCTCATTAATTGCCTATATTTCAATTTACTGTAGGTCGCTTTGGATAAAAGCATCTGCTAAATGAAAAAGGAGTCAATTATCTTTTATCTTGCTTCATTAGTTTGAGTTCTGGGTGGCAGTGTTTGTAGCTAAGTGTTAACAATGGCGTATATGAGTCAATTTTAATGGACTCTTCTGAGTCTGAGTAAACTGCCTCCTTTTGTGCTGGCTGGTCACCTCCGTGCCTCTGTTTTGTGTGCCTGGTCAGCTCCCGGTGCCTCCAGTAGCCGGCTAGAGGGAGAGGAGGAGCAGGAGGAGGAGCAGAAGGAGGTGAAGAGTGAGGAGACGAAAAAGGAAGGGGAGGCTTCCACCAGCCTGGTGACCAGAGGTGACGAAGAGGAGGTGAGTAAGGAGACAGTTGATAGGTTGTCTCAGGAGTAAGGAGGTTCATGTGTCTTTAAAGGGCTCGTACGTTATCACCAGGTGTGACGTTGATTCATCTTTACAAGCAATTTCATAATCTATCCACTTGTGACATCACAAATGGGAGTGTCTGCCCAGATGAGTGACGGATAGGATACAGCTAACCTTGTGTTGACTGTGGTTCTCAGTAAAGAGTTTCTTGATGTTTCCCTCCAGAAAGCACCGGTGAAGGAGGAGAGCTGTAAGCGGCGTTGTGAGGAGATGGAGGAGGCATGCCGGCTGAAGGAGCTGCGGGAGGCGCGGGGGCCCCAGAGGGTCCAGAGAGGAGCCGTGTTCTGGCCCGCAACCTGGAGGAACAAACTCTGCTCCTGCGTCTCCTGCCAGGTGAGGTGGCAGGTCTCTCCTTGGCTGTTCGTGTCGTACGCTTTGCGGTGTTGGCATTTAATGTTTACTTTGGGTAAAAGTGTCTGTTAAAGGGCCCTGGAATGTAGCGAATATGTACCAAAAATTTTAATTACATGGAAAACCATTTAAATGACCTGGGATTAAGGTTAATGTGTGCTGTGCTGCCCTCTGGTGGTGGTGGTGTGTAGCGCTGCTACATGGCCTCCGGGGTGAGCTTCCTGCTGGACGAGAGCGACACGGTGCTGGCCTACGAGACCAAAGGTCAGCGCCGCGAGGAGCAGCAGAGGGGTCACGACCCCCTCATGTCGGCCCTCGACAACCTCAACAGAGTCCAGCAGCTCGAGATCATACACGGTATGTGTGTGTTAATAATAGTAATAACTTTATTTGTATCGCACCTTTCGAAAGCAGGTTACAAAGTTCTAGAAAATAGAAAACCTAAAACTATTTTTATGTTTTCAGGATACAACGATATGAAGACTGAGTTGAAAGACTTCTTTCAGAGTTTTGCAGCTGAAGGAAAGGTGGGGGCCAGATCTTAGTGGGCTGCTAACCACAAACCTTCACCATCTAAATGTATAGCCAGAGACGGAGCTTCATCCTGATCACGTGACCTCTCTCTCTCCTGCCAGGTGGTGACGCCCGATGACATCAGACGGTTCTTTGAACAGCAGCAGAGTCGGAAGAGGCAACGGGCTGACGGACAGATGTTCTGATGTTCTCACAGATCAGCGCTGACGTCACTGGCTTGTACCTGGACTAGTACTGTACGACAGTATTATAGTATCATAGTACGCCCTACCGTTACAGTAAATGTACTATAGTACACTAGACCAAAGGTTCCCAAACTGTTTGGGGCTATCAAAAACACACCGACTTAAAGTTGTTTCTTAGAATTATTACCAGGATATTATATTAGCAATTGTCACACAGTTCTGAAATCCCACAACACACCTAGTCTAGGCACACTGGTTGGGAACCACTGCACTATAGTATGTTTACATGTGCTACTGTAGGGCCTGCTGCCATTATAGAAGGTAGATGTTGTCGATGATTACAGTAGTACATGTACTATAGGTTTCAATGTACTATAGTACAGCCTACCTTTCATACTAGGTAGATGTGGTCAATGTACTCTGGTACACACATGACGACGTCTGCAGTGTTATCTGAATACCGCTTCAGTCGTGTGTTGTATTTTACACAGCTGTTACTCATTTGGATATCGATTAACTTGTCTATTAAAGAGTGAACCCTGGTTTACTGGCGTATGAAGGAGAAAACTTGTTGTGGTGTCAGTGCTTGACTCCAGCAACGCGATTGGTCAAAACATAGAACGTGACACGCCCCGTTCACCCAGATTTGAGCCCGACTGCCATCAGACTTTAGATATGAATGTCAAGTCTGACTTCTGAGGCTAGACTGAGCCTAACCCTTCCCTGAAATGTAAAATGACCATAAAATGGTTGTTTCTTTACTTATCTGTTTGTGGCTGATGGATGTTTTAATGACCACGTGTGTTTCAGTCAACAACTTGTTTGTTAGATCACCTCTGTAGTAGACAGCTAGCCTCCTATAAGCCGCGGTCCTGTAGTCAAAGTGTTAAAGTATTATCAGATGTTCTGGACAGTGATATACTTACGACGAAGCCGAGTGTCATCTTCATACTATTTAAAAAAAACACTTTGAAGTGATAATGCATCCAAAAAAAATAGCAAAGATAAGTCCAGGTATAGAATATGAGGTTAAAAATAAGATAACATTGTAAAGTTGTGGTTAAAATATTTATATACAGTAATGAATCTGTCATTTAGACAGGGAGGAAGACAAGGCCATACCAAACATTTGACCATCTAGAACACAAAGGAAACCCCACTAAACAGTAGTTGTTCCAGACATGCTGAGACGTTGTAATCAGCCCAGAGATCAGTGAGACTGGAGCTGTTGAACACCATGCTTCCAGACCAGGACCAGCCCTGAAGATCTAATATCCAGGTGTTCCCAGGACCCGGGGTGGTCACATGGGGTCTGGCAGAGCTTTCATCTCCACATTACAGCCAATCACACGTCATTGTCATGCATGCTCCCCGGCAGCTGTGCTGTGTTTGGAGAACATGTCCGTCAGATCCAATCTGCTCTGCAAAGCAAAGCAACCAATTAGTTGTCCCCCATCTGGCTCTGGATCTGTCAGCGACGGCAGAAGACAGACAAAGGATCCCATTATAACCTTTATGAGCTTCACGACTTCAACCTTATTTATACTCATTATTCAGTGAATGTGGGCATGACAACGTCATGTTCCCTGGCCAGACTAGAGACATATCACCCTATATCACCGTATGAGCAAGCACAGAGCATATGACAATATAGCTGTACTTGTACAGGTGAAGTTACTCATGCTTTCACTTGTTTTTAGACTTTTGAGAAGAAGTTTGAATCTAGACAGGAACTAAAAATACTCATCAGTAGAGAGAAGTCTTAAATAGAGCTGGTCTTTTTTCAGAGCCTCTCCCTCTCCTGTAAATACAAACAAGGAACAGTCAACACTCGGGATAACATCTGTTTACAGATTACCGGTTTCCTATTGGCTCGTCTGGAGACCGTAAGCTCCACCCATTTAAGTGTCTACTTGGGATGCTTTGCATGAGAACTTTAGTCCAAACATCAGCATCACCAACATCGGACCGCCAGACGACCAGACCCCCCCAGCCTACCGGACGGACCACCCATGGGGGTTCTGTGGCTCCGGAGAGGCAGCCGGTCTCTGATCCGGACCATGGTGGTTCTGCAGGACAGTAGGTCCAGCATCTATAGCAAACCCCCCAGGAATCATATAGGAGCAGGGGTGAGTGTGTCTGTCATATCACGTTTCCATAAAAATCACTGTTTTATAAAAGGCAACGTGATTAAATATACATTCGTACATTTCACTTTATTTCCTTAAAAATGTCGATTTAAAGGGGCAGGCTAATGGTTAGGCTGTCTGTGTGCAGAGATCTGTTTGTTGTCAATAACATCGCACTATAGCAGATCATAGTAATAATAATAATGTCGTATTTATATATAATCGTATATATAATTACAATATATAATATGTGTTGCTGATTGTCAGGAGAATCTGCTCTTCCTTTAATCTTCAATGTAGACTATATTTAATATGTTTATTTAATATCCTCATATCTGCATCATTGTAGACTATAATATCTTTATTTAATATCCTCATATCTACTTCATTGTAGACTGTATATTTAATATCTATTTAATATTTGTATTTAATATCCTCATATCTACTTCATTGCAGACTGTGTATTTAATATCTATTTAATATCTTTATTTAATATCCTCATATCTGCATGATTGTAGACTATAATATCTTTATTTAATATCCTCATATCTGCATCATTGTAGACTATAATATCTTTATTTAATATCCTCATATCTACTTCATTGTAGACTATATATTTAATATCTTTATTTCATATTCTTGTATCTTTTTCATAGCAAAGCTTCTTCATCATGTCGGTGTTTGCGGTGGCCATGTTGGCTCCTGCCGGCTGGATCCTCCATCACCTCCCAGAGTACCGTCAGCAACCACACCCCCCACGAACACCTGAACCCCAAGACCTGAACACCAAGACCTGAACCAAGACCCAAAGTCATGAACCCCAAGACTTGAACCAAGAGCCGAAAACCTGAACCCCCACACCTGAAAACACGAGATCACCCAAACCTGAATCAAGATTGCAACACTACCAAGATCTGAGACGCCCCAGACCTGAACCAAGAGCTGACCCAAGACCACCAGCAAGACCTGAACCCCAACTACCAAGACATGAAACCTAAAGAAACCAGCTCCAAGACCTGAGCTCAGAACTCTTTATCACTATGGTCACAAGTCCAGTGAGCATAGTTGACATTGTTGAGAGTGGTGGGTTCATAACTGTTTAGCTTAAACAGTCAATTGTGTAACCCGGTATTAACACAAACATAAAATATAAAAGAAACAAGTATATCATAGCCATGACTAAAATATCTCCTGAATAGTGCAAAGTTGTTCTGTCTGCCCAGAAGATGGTGGTAGGTGTCAATGACCATAGATGAAGAAACATCTAGGGAGGACAGTTCATATCTTCTGCTCAGTTCAGTTCTCCTACTGTGTAGCTTACATTGTAATAATGAACCATAAACAGGAAGAGAGGGCTTCCTCACAGTCTGTAAATAATACTGATATCTGTTGTTTCAGAGCACGCAGCTTGTATGTTTTAGTTCAATCTTTCAGAACATTTTAACAAAACGAAAGTATTTGTTGGTTCAAAGAAGACATTTATTAAAGAAAAATAAATAAACTGTAACTTGTTTAATGAAGGCAGTACAAGCCAAGCCAAGATAAAGGAAGTTAATCTCTGCCTATATATGACTGTTGATATTCAATAAACTCATTTTAAAATTGGAAATGGAAATGTAAGCCTATGCAATATGTACGTTTTATTGGGATTATTTTATTAATTTGCTCCCCCTGTTGGTCAATGTCCTAATTACAATCACAAAAGAGCGACACCGCCGCTGCACCCGTGAGACCACTAATTATCACACAAGGAACTACTCTAATTAAGTTATAAACATTTTTAATTGCAGAAAACATTTTTTTCGGATTATGGAAGTCGCACTTCCAACTCAAAGAGAATCAGGAGAGTCCAGGTGGAGGAGAACTCAAATGATGTAGAGTCCAATGGTGATGGAGCTGACAGGTAAGGTTAGCAGTAGTCGTGTATGTTGGTGGTGTGTTTTTGTGTCCGACTGTGTATCCTACTGCTAGGGCAGCAAGGTGGTGACTATTACTCATATTACAATTTTACTCTATTTCGCTGTAAAAGTAGTTTCATATCTGTGTGTGTGTGTGTGTGCAACCACCTACTGGCTATGACTATCACTCACAACAATCAAGTCTTTTATGTTTTATTTAAAAAAGAAATCAACGTCAATGTGTTCACACATTTCAAATTGTACACACTTAATGTCCTAAAAACGTCTATAGATCTAAAAGGGCAGGATAGTAGTGAATTAACTGTAAGTCACTTTGGATGAATGACTCCATAGTAAAATGACCTTATGATAAACAGTAAACATCCCTCTTGACATTCAGGAAATTGAAATTGGTGCATTTTCATTTCATCGTGTCACAGTAGAACGTCGTGTTGTAGTAGAACTCCATGTCCCAGTAGAACCTCATGGTCTGTAGAACCTCGTTGTCAGTAGAACCTCGTCAGTAGAATTCATTGCTACCCTCCTGGTACTGCAGGAATCGAAGGATTGTGCCAGGGAGGGGTAGGGTCTGCAGCTTCCTCAGATGTTGAAGCCCAACCAGCTGCCGGATCTCCAGTCTGCACAACTGCATCAATGGACGAGGAGAGGCTGAGAAATATAAAACAGCTCATTGTTACTACTGGCTAAGTAACCCTAACCCTCTGAAATACAACAGCTCACTGAATTAAACAGCCAATAAGTAGGATTTATATAACACTCAATGACCAGAATGTTGTAGTCATTTGCTGGTTTGCAGTCATCATGCGCCACTGGTAAGTAATCTGTTCTCTTACTGCTTGACTCATCGTTCCGTTTGAGACGTGATAGATCTGGTGTGCCGCAGGGATCAAATCTCAGTCCTTTCCTCTTCTCACTACATATTGATAGTGACATCTGTCATTGAGGTGCTACTTTCCACACTTTAGGAGTGGATCCACAAAATATAGTGAGACTAGAAATGTGTGTTGATGGCTCTGCAATAATGGTTGTTCAGACCCTGAGGAAATATGGATCTAGTCTGTCTTCACCTAACCCTAACCCTAGCATTGAGCGCAACCAGAGCATTCAGCTGGGAGGAGGGTTCCCTACCCATGGATAAAGTAGAGATTTTTTGCTGGTGGTTTTATGCTGGTCAAGCTTGGTGTACATCCTCATACTGAGGTGAACTCACTGGCTTTGTCTTTGATGGCATGCCAGTCGGGGTAGCTGTCCAGGTGCTCCTGCAGGCAGCTGCACAGCTTCACATGGCCCACGTAGTCCAGCAGGATGTCTATGATTGGGCCGGCCCAGAGGGACATGCTTGGGATGGATACCATCTCACAGAACTGGAGACCAGAAAAAGAACACAAAAAGAAAATGTTTTTGAATTTTCACATCCAAATTTAGGGTTGGTTAGGTAGAGGTGATTAGGTTAACAATAGGTTAACGGGAGGATAGAGTTAGTTAGGTTGACAACAGTTTGGGCCCTAGTCCATGGGTCACGGTGAACACTCGGGTCGTACCTGGACACATTGGTTGGAGGTACTCTCAGTCATGCTGCTCTCGGTGTATCTCAGCTCATCTCGTTGGAAGCGGTTGCGCTTCAAGGGTGGGTGGGGGCCGCTGCCGTGCGTACAGCTGAAACACGACAAGGCGTCACAGCCGTTGTCCAGGATGTACTTCAACACGGGGAGGTACTTCATGGCAAAGACCACGCTAGCCGGGAAGGTGGTGGGGTGGGTGGGTAGGTAGGCGTTGACGTTGGCCCCGTGGTCGACCAGCATGGTGACGGTCTGGAGACAGCCCAGCCTCACCGCTACCAGCAGGGGGTTGAATATGTCCAGGTTGGGGTCGGCACCCGCCTCCAACAGCATGCTGACGGCTTCCACGTTGTTGTTGGCAACGGCGAAATAGAGCACAGTGGTCCTGTGGTCCTCATACATCTTGGAGTTCTCCGTGGACAGCTGGGCGTTGACGTCGAAGCCGGCTTGGATCAGCAGCTCCAGAACGTCATCCATGTTGTTTTCGGCAGCCAGGTGAAGAGGGCTGATGCCACAGCGCCGGACGCGCGCCTTGCTGGTGGCCGGGATCAGCATGGACACCAGGCTGAAACGCACACTTTATATTTACTTATTTAGCCGACTTGAATCCAAGGTAACTTACAGTGAATACAGATACATGTCAGTAGGGAGGAGGTACAGGTACAGGTGCGTACAGGTAGACTGCAGACATTGGGGATCAAACCCAGAACCTTTTGGCTGCAGGAGTCAGTTGAACCACCATATGTCTAGTGGTTGAATCAGCCAGATGTGTTGTGATTGTCTGTGATGGTCTGAGATGGTGAGATGATGGTGGTTCATGAAGGACCTACATGTCGTCCCCTCGCTGTGCAGCGATGTGCAGCGGCAGGAGTCCTCTCTTGCTGGGCTTGTTGGCGTCTGCCTTCTGCGAGAGGAGCAGCTCCACGATGCTGTGGTGGCCGTTTTTAGTCGCTTCGTACAGCGCAGTGGCGTCATCTGCTGCCTGGCTGTCCACATCCGCACCTGCAGCACCACATTCAAGTCTCACTTCGTCGTCATCATCATCATCGTCATCATCGTCATCATCATCATCATCATCATCATCATCATCATCATCATCATCATCATCATATGCTGTACTAATCTGAAATACTTCGGCACACACAGTACATTGTTGAGGCCAAATTATACCTCTGTGTAGAGATCTACATTGTGGGTCTCTACATCATCGGTGTAGCCCAAGAGGCCGTCGCCGTAGGTTACGCCCACCTCTCCAAAATGTAAAACTACACATCTGGTGGATGGGTGGCCTAGTTGAGGAGGTTTGCATATATGTCCATTTGCACATTATAAACATCACAAGACGTCAGTGAATTAGTGGCGCGATTGTTTCACACCACGCTTATGAAGCAGTGAAGTCGAGCGTGATGCCTTTTAAAGTACCGTGTTTCATAAGAAATCGTAGCGTGGCCACTTGTCCACTCTGGGCCGCAGTGAAGAGTGGCGAGATGCCGTAGATGTTGGAGGGGCTCAGCCTGGCGCCGGCCTTCACCAGCATCTCACAGATCTCCACGTTGTTGTGACACACGGCCTCCTGCAGAGCCGTCCAGCCCTGGATGCAGTGGGTGTTCACCGTCGCCCCGTGGTTCAGGAGCATCGCCACGATCTCTGCATTCTCCTTCTCGCAAGCTGGTGGCACACACACACACACACACACACAGACACACACTCTTGTCAGATGAAATGGTTCTTCAAGAAGCTTGTTTCTAAGCTACCGGAGAGCAGTGATTCCCAACCGCCAAAACAATGTGTGCGGAAGCAGATGCACAAATATGTAACAAGTTGAGGTAGTGGCAAACGTTTTCAGACCTAAACATGGAGGCACAGGCTCGAAAAAGGTTGTGAACCTCTGCTCTAGAGGGATGTTGGACCGGGGGGGCGTTACCTTTGTAGAGAGGCGTCTCCCTGTTTTTGTTCATGAGCTCCAGATCTGCTCCTCTCTCTAGCAGCAGGCTAACACAGCCCACATGGGAGTTGTTGACTGCCAGAAGAAGCGCGCTCTGGTCCTTCGTCGTTCGCTTGTTGAGCATCCATGGTTGCGCTGAGAGAGCAGAGACACACCAGCTATTAGCCCACCCTAATGTCCGGTTTTACAATGTATCCCTTTTACTCTCAACCTCAAAAAAGGTTCTGGGTTTGAACCCCAATGTCCTTACTATACCTGTAGCCATCATTGAGCAAGATAACCCTAATCCCTACATGCTGCTTAATGTATCTAAATTAATTGTGAGTCTCTTTGGATAAAATGATAATGACTAAATAGTAGGGCTGGGGATATGGCCAAAATCTTCTATCCCAAAATAGTAAGTATAATTTAATATCTCGAGAACAATATATCATGATATAGCTGTATGTTTTCTGGTCATTCAATCAATAAATAGTCTATATAAAAGTGCACATTGTGAAGCCTATTTCTGTATACTCCTGTACATATATAATGACTAAGTGGGTAAAGGCAAATAATGGAACAGTCTAGAACAGGTTCAGGAAATGACATCACTGTACAGCCTTTAAAACCAGTAAAAAATTACACTTATGCCATATCACGATATTACAATATCCACAAATCATGATATGGATATAATATTTATATATTGCCCAGCCCTACTATATAGTATTAAACACTTCGAGAGCTACCATGTAAAAGCCTGTACTTTCTCACTTTACTCATGTTTTTGCAGTAATGTGTCTAGATTTTAAGATGTACCAATGTACAGGTTAGTAGCAGTGTTGGTAGAAGTAGTATTTGTAGTAGTATATTTCTACCTGTCAGCAGTATTCTGAGGCAGGCCTCCTGACCGTACCAGGCTGCTTCATGTATGGCCAACCAGCCGGGTTTACTCGATGTCAGGCTGCGGTGTTGGCTCACTAGCGCTCTCACCTGGCGTACATCCCCCTTCCTGATGGCTGTGAACAGAGGCCCATCCTCCCTACATGCAAACACTTCATTCAAGTTAAAGGGCCCCTATTCCACCCACTGGAGACATCCCAAGGGGGAGTGTCCACGCAAATGATGGGTCAGGGACAGGCACTCATTGACCCATCAGACCATGGAATATCCAGTCACAACACTCACAGTCACTGATTGAGAACGGACAACCACTTACTTTTGACATTCATTTTGACAGAAGCTGAGGGTCATCCCTACTTTGTGGACTGTACCAACTGATATAAAGGACTGCAGGAAACTTTCACATGTATGAGAATCTTGGTATGCCTGATAATGGTCCGATAACGGTCTGATTATGGTGAGGATTTGGAACTTACTCTTCTGGCTCGGGGCAGACGTGGACCAGCACCCCGTCATGCTTGCGATACGCCACCATGTGCTGGCCGTGGCCCGTCATGAAGTGGCTCACCGTTCCGTCAAAGCTCTTCCTGACAAACAAACAAACAAACAAACTCAGCAGTAGGACACTGACACAGGGGCTAAAGGCCCTGGTTTACTGAAAACCATGATGTGTGCTTCTATTGCCGCAGTATGCGCAGGGTGTTCAGCCAAAAAAGGTCAAACTTTTCCCACATGCCCCCTCAGTACATCGCTGCCTGCAACTGGCTAGCAACACTGCGTGAATGATTATGTCAGTAGCTGGTATCTGTAAATATTTGGGATCTGTCAAATATGAACTATTGCATCCCGCTCTCGGTACAGGGACTACAAGGACACAGAGATGGTAGGAACCTCCTGACATCCTTAAACGAACCCGCACATGGCAGTGGCTCTATTAGATCCTGTCCTAATCACTGGCTTCAACAGTAGTGGGACAGTCTTTGTGAGCACGCCAATTTCCAGTTCATAGTAAGTATATTGGGACCTTAAGGTCAACCCTGCGATCCTGTACTTACTGCACTAAACACCCCTCTGATCCCTACCATAGACCGCACTCTCACACAGAACCGGTATAGAATAACATGCCAATGCCTGGGCTGAAGCTGGAATGTTTACATGGCTGACATTGCAAGGCTGTGGGCTAAAGGAGGAATGTATTTATGACTCTATGTTCTCTTTACTATGAGGCTCAGAGGCTCTTATTTAAAGCCACTCACAGTGAATTCAGATACACGTCATTGAGGAGCAGGTTGACATAGGGCTGGATGATATGGACGAAATCAAATAGCAATATTTTTGGCCAAATTGATATTGATACCTACAACAAATTGTAGGGGTGACTATTGGTGCTTTCACAAAATATTTACACAGTGAGGTTTTTGATAAATAATCATCAGTAATGTGGATATAGGAAAATAATATAACAGTCTAGTAGGTTCAGAAAATGACATCACTATTGTAATGCAGCCTTTAAAACCAGGAAAAGACGACACTTATGCCATATCACGATATGTAGCCTCATATCATGATATCCATATAATATCCATATATTGCCCATCCCTAGTTAGGGGGCATCTTGCTCTAGGATGCCTACAGATAGACTGTGGGCATGGGGGATTGAACCCAGAACCTTTCTGCTGGGAGTCAAACACTGACCACTAGACCCAGGTTAAGGTTCTTAAGGTTTTTCATCATCAACATAGTGAGAGGGTTGGTTTAAGAAGGAATAAGAAACGCTGCACTAGACTACACTGTCTCTTCTGTCTTACTCCTAGCTTCTCCCCCGTCTCCCCAGACTACCCTGCAATCTGCCAGCCTTTCTGGATGTCTCTGGACAGGTGCTGCCTGGTATCAAGTAACCCCAGCATGACAACGCAGAATAATAAACCTGATTTATAGCAGAGCACCTTCTATAAAACAGTTTCCAAAATAATGGCTCATCACAGAATACAAGTTCCTTCACAAAATACAATTCCCTTCACAAAGTATTTCCCAAAATAAAAGTTCCTTCACAATGTAAGTGAATTTACAAAATAAAAGTTACAAACACCAGTATATATATATACCATTAACTGAAAGAACAAGTGACTTTAAAGCGTAAGATTAAAGGTGTTCTATGTTGTAAAAGTGTAGAATAATTCTGGTGTCTTTTGAAGAGGAGTGCATGCAGCACCTACAGGTCCGGGGGTTTCTCCACAGGGGGATTGTGGGAACTGTAGTGTGCGGTGGTGCCCGCAGGTGGCTGGTTCTGGGAAGGACTGGCAGTGGAACTCGGTGGGTTCTGTCTATTTGGTCGAGCGGTACGACGACTCAAACGACTTCTGTCGGTTTGTCCCGCAGGAGCCGAGCTCTCGTTGCCAGGTAGACTCTGGTTGCCAGGTAGAGTCTGGTTGCCAGGGAGACTTGGATCGTCGATTAGACTGCGTTCGATGGCGACCTGAATGAGTTCATCGTCAGACAGCTGGCTGTAGAAGGAGTAGTCCTCGAAGGCCAGTCTGGAGTCCCTGGACTGGGAGTCTGAGGTGCCGACCAACGCCATGTTGGATCTGAGGACAGCAGTTCAGGTTCACTCTCCTCCTCTCGTAAATAGCTACTTTGAATGCCCGGGTCGGAGCAGGCAGTGGTAGGAAGGTTACGGATGGTCATGCTTACCGTCTGACCCTGTCTCTGAAACACTAGTAAACATCTCCCAGCATGCATTGGAATTGAATGTATAAATAGGATGAGTCTAAATGTAACCATGGTACTGAATGTGTTCTAGCTTTGCTCCCACAGGAAGTTATGGGGACATGCTGTGAATTAGGTCAACATAATGCATGTATATAATATATAATATATAATATAATAAAATGTTATGCATGCTTCACTAATTTTCTACTATAGTGTGTAATGGTGTGACGTTTTAAATGCATGCAATCACTGGTGCAAAAGCCACAATAGCAACAGCAACATCCCAAGAAAGTCAATGTAGTTATAATACATAAGTAAATACATAAGTAAATGTATTAATAAATTAATGTAATTACCACTCATCCAGTCTTTCACCTGAATATCCAAGAGGTGGCAAAGTCACTCACTTCTTCACCTGTAATGGCCCACTGGTGTCTGTCTCACTGTCTGTCTGTGTGTATGTTGGTCTGTGTTGTCTGCAGTGTGTCTGTGTTTAGGGGGTCAGAATGCAGTGTGTATTTTGGGAGATTTTCCTTCCAAGTAGCCCCTCCCTCTCCTTCTCCTCCCAGAGCTACACCAAGCCGTGACCTCTGTCAACTTTATATCCCATTACTTGATTACATGACCTTTATATCACATGACGACGATGATGATATGACCCTTAATACCCAAGATGACATGGATCTATCTCCTATTGGATGATACAGCAGTATCACACCTTCCTACTGGCCTAATCTCTCTGGCTGGTGTCCTAATGATTGCAGATTATGTGTGTTGTTGTATGCTGCATAGCTGGAATTACAACGCAGATGATTTTATCCAAAGTGACTTGCAAGTGAGGCCGTATACAATTAGCATACAATCAAAAACAGCTGGACGGAGTGCAGAGTAGCTCTAGGGAACAGAAAGACGAGGCTAGTAGAATTTAGTTTATTATTACATTTACATTCAGGGCATTTGGCAGACACTTTTATCCAAAGCGACTTACAAAAAGTACATTTGCAAAGCACTCATGATTGCTAGGTTAATAGAACAAGTTTCAAGCACTCATGATTGCTAGGTTAATAGAACAAGTTTCAAGCACTCATGATTGCTAGGTTAATAGAACAAGTTTCAAGCTCACAATGGCTAGGTTGACCCCTGGCTGTAAAACAGCAAGGTTGGCAGGATAGGATGTTAATTATTATTAATTGTTAATTAGCATAATGAATAGGTACATTTCTGAGATATTTCAACAAAGCGTATTCTCACTTCAACATCAAATTCGATTCAACAAGAGCTAAAAAAACATGAGGTAAAAACTACAAAGTGTGCAAGTCAGTTCATGAGATCTTCTCTGAAGAGGTGGGTCTTCATGATTGGCCTTATGAAAGTACTCCACACCCAGGGCTTTTACTCTGAAAGGTACTCCAGACCCAGGGCTTTTACTATGAAAGGTACTCCAATGAAAGGCATTCCGCATCCATGTACTCCACATCACAGGAATTTAACTCTGAAAGGCCCTCCACATTGTACCACAGAAAGCGCTGTAGTCTATCTGGTATTGGCAGAGTGTTGAGTGTTTTCATTCGGTCACTTCCAAGAATCTCCCGGATCCTCAGTCTACACAGCTGCATCAAGGGATGCGGTGGCACTAGTACAACAGATTAGACTTCGTTATGTTCAACGGTAGTTATACATATTCATATATATATCACATGGGTGAACAGGATTGTCTAGTGGTTAGGGTGTTTGACTCCCAGCCGAAAGGCTCTGAACCCTAAAGACTGAAGAGTAACTCGTTAAAATCTTACTGAATAATGAAGAGGTGATGTATTATTTTGGAGTAAATTGGGGATTCTCGTACCTGCCTTGTGTTTGATGTGTGTCCCGTCGTTGCAGCAGTCGAGAAGCTCTAGTAGTCGAGAGCACAGTTTGACGTGTCCGACGTAATCCAGGAGCAGGGAGATGATCGGACCGACCCGGCTGGTTGAATAATTAGACATGGCTTCACAAAACTGAAAAATAATCACAGTTTCAGTTTAGTTTTGACCCAGATCAAAGTTTGGTGCACCCAAATTTGGGTGCACCAAACAGACATTTTCTGCAAGTTATGACCTTAAGTTACTATCTATCTATAGACCTGGACACTGTGGTCAGTCGGTGACTCTGTTCTGTAGCGTAGTTCCGGTATCTGACACAGCCGGGCATGGGGTGGATGGGCCTTGCTGCCATAGTCACAGTGGAAGCAGGCGTGGACGTGGCAGCCGTAGTCCAACAGGAGCTTCAGCAAGGGGAGGTGATCCATGCCCAGCAGGACGGCCAGCGGGAAGCCCAGCTGGTTTGTGGAGATGCAGGCGTTGACGTCGGCTCCGTACCTGAAGTAAAATAATGATTTCTTGTAACACTTCATGGCAGCAAAGCATTTGCTTTTATGGAGCATGATCATGGTTAGACACTAAGCATCTTCTATCTTATCTTCAGAGAAACAATGGGTGCACATGATTTTAATTTGCAATACAATGTAAGGATGCAAGACAGCTAAAGGAATCAACATAATCAAGAAGTCAACTGTTTGGCGTGGCCTCAGTATGACTTCTTGTCTATGGCGATACAAATGCTAACTATAACATAACACCTTTCAATTGGAGAGAGGAAAGGAGCTACCTCTCCAAGGAGACTTCATGAAATTTTAAATTAACTAGTAATGAAACGAAGGTTACATAGTTTGTGATATCCCACGACAGTACCTCAACAGTAGTGCCACTAGTTCCATGTTCCCCTTCCTGGCGGCGATCAGGAGAGGGTTGAAGAAGTCCAGGTTGGGGTTGGCTCCCGCCTCCAGGAGCATCTCGGCAGCCTCCAAATTGCTGTTGTAGACGGTGAAGTAGAGCACAGTGCTGCGGCGGTCCTCATACATCTGGCAGCGCTCTTCCGACAGCTGGCTGTTGGCGTCGTAGCCGGCTTGGAGCAGCAGCTCCAGGATGTCGTCACGATTACGCTCCGCAGCCAGGTGTAGAGGACTGATACCGCTGCTCTTTACCCTGTCCTTACTGGTCAGAGGAAGCAGCATGGACACGATCCTTTTTAAAAGATATGATTAAGAGAACAGATTAGTGCAGCCAAGATCGGATATTAGGATTAAGATATTCTGTGGGATACGACCTGTGTGTCATGATGAAAGGCTAGTTGTGCTCTGATGTTTTGTGGGGTTTAAGACATGGTTTAGACATTGCTTACAGTAACGTCGGTGAGGTCATGTTGCGTTATGATTCGCAACTAGGAACATTTCCTTGTCATAATGTGTGTCAGAATCATTCCCTACATCTTTTAAGTTGGTGTGCCTTAGATTTCTGGTTGGGATTGTCGCCCCAAAAAGATTGGATTCCGATAAATGTCCTACTGTTTGTGTGCCTTCCGCGTGGCAGCGTGGAGGGGTAGGAGGCCGGACTTGGTGGGCAGGTTTGCGTCTGCTTTGTGTGACAGCAGAGTCTCCACCACGGAGATGTGGCCATTCTTACAGGCTTCGTACAGAGGGGTGGCTCCATCTTTCACCTGCTTGTTCACATCCACCCCTGAGACACAACGACGTACATGGTAAGCAATAACAAAACAGTCAGTGATCAGATGCATACGTACATAGCCCTGTCATCACACTACAATAGGTTTGCCTGCGCATTTGCAGAATACACAATAACTAACCTAACCCCAGAAAAGTGTTTTGGGGTCGGTCTAGATCAAAATCTATCTATTCATCTATGTATAATATCTATAAGTAAGAAAGATTAGATCAAATGTACTTTATGAATAACCCCAGACTGGAAAGCGAACCTTTACTCAGGAGGAAGTTCAAGGCGTTGACACATCCACCCTGTGCGGCAGTGAAGAAGGGCTGAATCCCATAAACGTTGGAGGTGAAGACGTTGGCTCCGGCCTGGAACAGCATCTCACAGATCTTCAGGTGGTCATGTACGACGGCTTCCTGGAACACCGTTACTCCCTGGCTGCTGAGCTTGTTCACTGAAGCTCCAGACCTCAGAAGTAGCTCCACCATGCGCTCGCTTCTCCTGTCACAAGCTGGAAGACAAGTCCTAGTTTTGTGTTCTGCCTGTGTCTGTTGCTTTGATGCTTTTATCCAAAGCGATTTACAGTGATTTCAGGATTTCAGGTACATGTCATTAATGAGCAGAGGCTGTGGGAGTCAAACACCCTACCTAACCACTAACTGGACTATACTGCCCTTTTTTGTAATATAAGAACCACTTTGTAAAATACAAGGGTATGAATATAAGGTTTCTTCCTTAAAATGGGAAGAAGAGATGTACATTCTCTTCCGTTTATGTACTACTTGTCTTGCCTTGAAGACCTTAAAGCAAAGGCAACTTTTATAATCCTGCCTGAGAGAGGGAAGTTGTGTTACCCTTGAATAGTGGGCTTTCCTGATCCTTGTTGGAGATGTTGGGGTCTGCTCTGTGCTCCAGGAGATACTCCACGCAGGAGACGTGTCCTCTGTACGCAGCCAGGAGGAGAGCAGTCTGGTTTCTGGGGCTACATCTGTTCACCATGTCAGGAAACGCTACAGAGAAAGAACACACTTCATACAACTCACCTTTACACTGCTGCCTGTACTGGATTCTATTGTACTATTTAGTCATTTAGCATTTACGGTGGCGTTCATCCAAGAGAAGGTAGGGGTTAGGGGCTCAAGGATGACTACAGGTAGACATCGGGGTTCGAACCCAGTACCTTTCTGCTGGGAGTCAAACACTCTAACCACTATTATACTACGCCCTGACCCTAGGATTCTCCTGATTAACAGACAAAACAACTGTATAACTAGGCTCCTAGGGATTTACTTGAAAGTGGTCATAGGACACTATTCTCACTTTCTATCAGGATCTTGAGGCATCCCAGCTGGCCAAAGTAAGCAGCTTCATGGAGAGAATTCCAGCCGTCACCATTGGTCACTGCCGAGCTGCCTGGGTTGTCCTTTACGAATGCCAACAGAGCTTCTTCATCTCCACTGTGGATCATCGACTGCATTTCAGTGAAGTCACTACAATTAAAGTTAAAACAGGTGGACAAAGATCCAAAGTGAATTATTATTATGTTATTCTTCCGGTAATATAAGACATCACAATATAAGACATAAAACATCACTAAAAATAAACAAACGTCGCTCCACCAAATCACAACTCTTCTCTGTCCTTGCACCACAATGGTGGAACGACCTCCCGACAGCGGTCAGGACAGCAGAATCACTGACCTGCTTCCGCAAGAGGCTCAAGACCCACCTATTCAGAGTCCACTTGGACTCTGAATAGCTTCACCTCCTGCCAACCTTTCCTCCCCAACCCTCTCCCCCCCTACCCGATCAACTTTAACCCCACCCCTCCTGGATCCTTAGCACTTCCATATTTGTATGTCTTTGCCAAATGCTCTAAATGTAAATGTAAATGGGTTAGGGTTTGGCCTAGTATTTACTTAATATTTTGAGTTGAAGAGTGAAATAAGCAGGGCTTGTGTTTACTTCTGCAGTCAATAATGTTTATTTCATTGTATTTTAATTTGCTGCTCATTTTTGGCGAGAGGTAGGTGTAACTAGAGGTAGATTTGCTAGGGGTAGGGTTAGCGGATAGTGTAGCTAGGCTAGCTGGCATGCTAATAGAGGGTTTTATTTGGTAGGAAATCTTACTCATGTTTTAAAGGGGGGCTTGGGCATGGACATGGTCCTGGACTTGGTGTTGTCGGTGCATCAGGAGGTGGTGGCCGGTGGCGACTCTCAAGGTTTTCCTCAGCAAGACTTCGTTCGACGGCTAACTGTATGAGCTCATCATCAGTCAGGTCACTGTAGACACTGTAGTCGTCCAACTCTATGTTGTGCTCAGCGATGTCAGGTGCAGCCATGGTGATGCCCGATCTGGCTTTTCTGAAAGCACAGGACGTATATAAAAGAGATTACTGATGTTTACAACTTACTTAATGTCTATAAATACCATTTTGAAATGGTAATGAATGTATTGTATTTTACTGCACAACATATTTGGGTTCTAGCTGGGCCAAAGGTACGGTATGTCATGAAAACGTGGACCATCTGTTTCCCCTCTGCTTACCATTTATTCGCTTTATTTTGGGAATACACCTCAAAGTAAAGATTGTTTGGTCCTGCATTGGGCTGGAAAGCATTGAGCTAGTGGATAAACACTAATACTCTTCTTACAAAACATCACTTCCCAGATTTAAAACAGTATTTATAGCAATCTGAAATTGAACCTTTTGGAATGTTGGCTGGGAAAACAACTTCATGATCGTCTGAAATCAAAGAACCGGTGACCTGGTTTCACATCTTTCATTTCATCATGCAAGAGCAAAACACATGAGTGTGTACAAACACACTCATGTGTGTACAAACAAAGTGTTTGTACACACTATGGTACATGGAGTTTCTTTTGGATGTACCAAAGTCCAGTTGTTCTGGTCAGGTGGACTTAATAGCTGCTACAAAGCTATAGCAGCTATAGCATACGCATGCACTATAGCATACATGCTTACTACATAGTGTAGATCTTTGCAAAAAATATGAAATAAGCTTTGACATTTAAGATAAGATGTACTTTATTAAGATGGCAGACTTGGTAGGACAGTAATGGGCATTTTTAAGCTTATTAGAAGCAAAGAAATTAGAAAATTAAAATAAAAGTTTCAGGATTTCAGGATGCCACAAATGTTTGAGGAGGGTGAAAAGACCCTTCAGCAACAGCTACACTAACCTTTCAGAACATGTTATCCCGGATGTCCAAATCCTGTCTGGGTTCAGAAAGGTTTTCCCAGCTGTCTCTCGGACCTCTCTATCAGGACCCTGTGGCTGCTCAGCCTATAGACTGGCATATTTTATTACAGTTATATAACATAGTCATTAAGGGGGAGGGGTCTCAGCTGGCTTACCTCTTTTGCTAGATGAAAACAGATTGAAATACAGCCCTGATCAACTCAGATAACCCTAACCCAAGTACCAGGTTACTGGCTCAGTTTTAAATGGCTTAGCAACCAATAGCCTTCATAAAACAAAATGTTAATGAATTGTTTTAATTGGTCAAGTCAAGTGTTTCCTTGGTTATTGTTGTAATTCTTTTCTATGTCAACATTTTGTGTGTGTGTGTGTGTGTGTGTGTGTGGTGGGGGGGGACGACAGTGAAGACCATTGAGTGGTTTCCATGGTAATTTTCACTTCCTGTGTCCAGGAAGTGACACAGGAACCAACTCAACCAAGCCCTCCCATAAACAGGGATAAGACAGATTTCACACATTGAATTTGTTTTATTTATTAACGGAACATGCTTTGCAGAAGACATTGTTTCTTTTTTTCTGTAACATTACAAGAGGCTTTATGTATGTCTATTATTATTATTAGAATACTGTATAGGTGTAGAGAGCAGCCAATACCATTTGATTGTTTATTTTACAAGCTCATCTGTGATTGGCTTGTGCAAACTAGTCATACCCAAACAACAAAACAGTTTTAAATACGTATAAGGTCCTAACTACTCAGTTGGTTCATGGAATGTTAAGAGTCCAATAAGATGTATACAATGACGTAATCTGGAATCTGATGGGGTTACGGTTAGGTACCAGATCATCAGCAGTAGTTGGTGAGTCATCTAGCTGTCTCAACGGCATTATGCTCCAGGAATATATTTGCTTAACCAACCTAAGGTGTTTACATGACGGTTAATAATTCAATTAACCAGATTACGATCGGTTTATTAATGTGCAGGTAAACATACTCCAACCCCAGAGTTTCTCTGGGGTTGGAGTTGGAGACAGTGGTTCTCTATGTGTGGCTGGGGTTAGGGATAAATAGTTGGGGTTGAGTTTCACTGGAGTTAGAGTTAGATAGTTGGGGTTGACTTTCACTGGGGTTAGCGTTAGGTAGTGACCATTGTGGTTAGACAGTGGCGTCTCTATATGTGTCTGGGGTTAGGGTTAGGTAGTTGGGGTTAGACAGCGGCTGTCTATGCGTGGCTGGGGTCCACCACGCGGCCCATGTGGAGGATGCTGCTGGTCTTCTGGTGATAGATGATGAAGAGGAAGGGTCTGTTGATGGTGAGCCGGGGTGGAGGGCTAGTGAAGATATCTGCCGCGTTGCCCCCGGTTACGGGGCCGTTCTCATCCACTGTGACGGCTGCTTTGTGGTAAACCTAGAGCAAAAAACACCAAAACATTTAACATCTGCGGTAACCTTGCTAACTAGTGACACCAGATGGTTACCCTCGCTAGTTACCCCAATTAGACACTAGTAACATAGCAATTAATGTAGACCTGGCTTCTAGTTGGGGTCGGCTTTTATTTGTCAAAACATGTAGCCACAGCTGGCTAGTAAAAGAGACTCTGCTTTTAATTGAAGTTTTACATTAAGTGCAAATGACCTTGTTGAGAGGAGGATGTTGCACAAACTGTTGCAAATAATGGACAACACTTCACATCCCTTGCATGACCTACTAGTCAGACAGCAGAGTGTTTTCAGGGGGTGGCTCCTCCAAGTCTGCTGTAATAAAGATGGCTACAGGAAGTCATTCCTGCCCACAGCAATTTCAGGGTATAATGACTCCCCTCTGGGCCGGGAGAGGAGACTTACTTACCCCCTGAGTGACAATCCACATTCTACTTCTGATCTGCACTGACAGACGTTTCAATTCAATTTTGTATTGTATTTATTTTTCTAATAGTAAAGTAGCTTGCATGTTTTATATATTGTGAATAGGGTGTTTTTTGTATTTATTTTACCTTTACCTGCCTCCTGTCTGTTTTGTGTAAGTCATGTGTGTGTTTTGTATCATTCATGTAAATCGCTGCTGCAACACTGCAATTTCCCTTTGGGGATCAATAAAGTACATTGATCTATCTATCTATCTGTCTACCTGTGTTAGTCGGAGGCCATTCTCTGCTGACAGGGTGGACAGGTTTGCTGCATCCTGGAAGACGTCCTTGACGTCCATCTGCGTCAGAATGTCCCGCAGGGAGTAGGAACCCTTCAACAGGAAGCGAGGGAGCTGCACCTCCAACTTCCTGTAGAGACAAGAGAGCCCGGGGCCTCGTTAGGATAGCAACACAGCCTATTAAAGCCTACTTTACCACCAGGTGTAACGGGGGTGTCCACCCTGATGTATGATAGAGTCAGGGGTTCCCAAACGTTTCCCAAAATATTTGTACATTGTCATTACTATGTCAAAAAAGGCTTATAGTATTCCCATTTTCAGTCTTCAAACATACCAATGATCAAATGAAATAGACAAGACATGTTGGCATGCATATATATTTTAGAATTGTTTTGATTGTGGCCATCCCGTGACCAACCTTTGGGTCCCAATCCACAGTTCGAAAACCACTGGTTTCGATCAACTCCAGACTACCAGTAGGTACAGTTGGGAGTTGACCTATACTTGAGAGTTGATACATTGGGAATCACTGGAGTGTTCGACTCCCAGACAAAAGCCACCATATTCTTGCATGGTTAGCAAGACTAGCATCACAGGGTTGAGCCAACCTACGTCTTCTTAAGCTGCCGTAGCCATCCCTGGAACCTCTGGGCCGTCAGCTCGTCCTCCACCGAGGTCACGGAGATGTTTTCGTCAGGAAACATCACCAACATGGCCACCCCACCCGCCATGGGCAGCTTGAGGAGGCCCAGGTGGAGCGAGGCGTCGTAGGCCAGCAGGTGCTTCCCCGAGTGGAACATCATGGGCACCTGTACGATGTTGTATTTATCCACGTAGAAGCGCTCAACTTGGGTGAGGCTGACGTTGAAGGCGAAGGAGAACTGAGCTGGAGAACAGGAGGAAAGAGAATTCAAATGGGAAATGTGACAGGGGGGACAGTAGCTCAGGGGGTAGAGCGGTTGTCTGGCAACCGGAAGGTTGCTGGTTCGATCCCCGGCTCCGCCTAGCTAATTGTCAAGGTGTCCCTGAGCAAGACACCTAACCCTAACTGCTCCCGACGAGCTGGTTGTTACCTTGCATGGTTGACACCGCCGTCTGTGTATGAAGACAAACGTAAAGCGCTTTGGATAAAAGCGCTATATAAATGCAGTCCATTTACCATTTATATGATAGTATATTGGCAGAGAAGGTGGACATCTTGCAACAGTGCTGTCTCAAGCATGGTTTAGACTTCTCTGTCCGAACAACCAAGAAGGTCCTTATCTTCAGAGGTGCCTACATACACGTATGCTAGGTTCAAGTGTACACAAGGGGGCAGTATCACATTTTCCAACCCAAAACGTAAATGACCCGATGAGGAAACCCAGGAAGAGGGAAGAAAATCAGCTAAATGTGTCTGTTGGTGCATCACAACCAGCAGAGGATTTTAATGTCCTGTCAAGTGGTCAACTCCAAAACAAAACGGATTGGACGTCTGCTCGACCAATCAGGGTTTACCTTCTTCTTAGAGACGGGCAATACATTGGCAACCACCGGGAGGTCTGCATGTCTACGCGACAGCGAAGGTATGCAACTGACAAAAGGTGCAGGGATACACGACCCTGTGTTACGACACAGATGTTCTCAGATGTACTGAAGTGTAAACTGTCAACATGAACCTTCAACATGGACGTCCAGTCCTCCTTACTATGGTAGTAGGCTACGCTGACCAGCAGCAGCTGGGTCTGGCTGTCCAGGCTGCCCACCACGTCCTTGACCTGGTCTGCGGTCTGGCTCTGGGCCCAGCTGTTGATGGAGTCCACGGCCTCCTGCTGGGAGGCGTAGGACAGGGTCTGGGCCTTGCCCCTGAACAGGGTCTGGACCAGGTCCTGGTAGGTGGGTGCCAGGGAGAAGGCCTGGGACGGGAAGATGGCGATTCCCTGCTGAAGAGGGAAGACCCCGTCCCTGGTAATGGAGTTCTGGAGGGCCTGGAAAAGAACTGAGACATAAAACATTAACAAGCTAACATATTGAGAGTAGTTGGGTGGCACTAGTTGCATGTCCGTTTACCACTAGTTCAGGAGGTAGACTTTTCTGGCAACCAGCAGGTTGCTGGTTCAATCCCCAGCTCCGTCTAGCTAATTGCCGAGGTGTCCCTGAGCAAGACACTTAACCCTAACTGCTCCCGATGAGCTGGTTGTTGCCTTGCATGATTGACACCACCGTCGGTGTATGAATGGGTGAATGTGAGGCAATGTAAAGTGCTTTGGATAAAAGCGCTATATAAATAATCCATGTACGATTTAGTAAAGACATAGTGTATTGACTTCAAAATGGATTGCAATGGGCATTGGCCAATCAACATCACCTGGTGGTGAAACAGGTGCCTGCCAAAATGAGAAGTGATGAGGTGGATGTAGGCCTAGTAGGTCTACCTGGGATCTGCAGTGGCTCCAGAGATCCGAGACTGAGCGCCACGAGAAGCTGCTGCCGCGTTGCGCCGTCGGAGCCGCCGGCCAGCATGGCCAGGGAGGCGGACACGCTGTACGGGGAGAGGAACACGTTGTCGTCCGTACGGCTGGCGACCGCCCGGTACAACCGGCTGGCGAAGTCCATGTTCCCGCTGCTCAGCTCCTGGGAACTGCATAGCTGCACGGAGAGGAGAGCCGCCACGGCGCCCAGGATCACGGTCCACAAACATCCACTCATCTTCTTCCCTGCAGAAATACGAGACAGCTTAGGATGTCAGAGCGTTACGTCATCTATCGATCCATCAATACTTGACCAGAGAGACGGAAGATGATTCCAGGGTAACTTCAACGCCCGCACATTGAAATGCGTATACAGTGTTTGGATCTAACGTCAACAAATAACAATAACAATAACCACTCGTGTGGTGATGACGTTATGTTGTTGTGGTGTGCGCGGTCCCGCCTGCAGGCTTATTAAGATGAGGTGCGTGTGCGTAAAAACCTATGAACATCAAAACAAGATTGACTTACTACATGTAAACCCAGCTCACCGTTGCACGACATGCATTTATTAGACAACGACCGTTATAATTCTTCACCCGTCCCTGCTTAAACCAACACCCGTGGTTGCTTATATATATTAAAATAATGTAATGAATTAGAGAATCGATCCTTGGTAGATGGCGACTGATGGCGACCAACCACCACCCGAAGGCCTGCGAAAGGCGAACACACCATCACCCGCTGTGTCGCTACAAACCAATGCAATCGGCAACTAACGCAAATCAAATTATCCAAATTGTACCTGGGCAGCAGTGTCCACTTTACGCGATGTGTAATGATATGAGCTGCCCGGACATCCAATCCCGTTACCCGGTCCGTTATACAGGCTGCGGACAGATATACTGGTTTACCAACAACGCAATGAGTCAGGAAACAATGTCTACAGACCGGCCGCTGGTTGGCACTGTTGCAAGCTTAGGGAAGTTCAACCAACGATGGATGTCTTCCCAATACGTTCACAATGTCAGCAATGAACAGTTCAGTTTTACATAAACAGTGGAGGGGAGACAATCGAATTCTGGTGTATTATACAATTAAAGAAAACGAATATTGGTAATCAATTGGCTTTTCTTTTAAGCCTTTGGAGTAAATCAAACCAAACAAAGTAACACATTTTTCATTAATGTTTTATTTCAAATGCAGAGACACTCAATAAAACTCAATATATTATTATACAAAGTAAAAAAGAGAAAATATATACAAGTACATACAAGTTCCCTGAAGAGTTAAACAATCTGACCAATACATCTAGGAGCCAAGGGGGTGGGGCCATGGGGGCATCCAGGGCGGAGTTATGTGCAGGGCGATTGGTCAACAGCAATGGGGTGTGGTCATGAGCTGGCGTCCTGTGTGGAGGGAGGAGGAGGAAGGCCCCTGACTCCCTCCCTCCACACCCCGAACACACAGCTGTCCCTGGCCAGGTGAGGCGCGAACACCACCTGCAGCCGGCGGGGGGCACTGCTCTGCATTCCCATGGAGACCGTGCCTGGCAGGCGTGTCACCATTAGTCGGACAGTTACCTGATTGGCCCACGCCATGCCCAGGGCGGGAAGCACCTTACTGTCTACTGGGCTGATGCACACACACACACATACACATACACATACACACATACACATACACATATGACATGACCAGTAGAAACCAGGTGAATAAAATCACCAGTAGAAACAATGATAATAACATGACCAGTAGAAACAAGGTGAAGTTAAGAACTATACCTCAACCCTGCATGGTTAGCATCACCTTCCATCACATCCGTCACCTTGGGAGGAAAACAAAGAGACATTAACTACCCTAACTCACCAAACTAACCTAACTGGCACACAGAACAAAATGGCATTAAATAAATGAACCATAACCCAATGAACTAGCCAACTAACTAATGACACAGGACAGAAAGGTGTTAACTATCTAACCATAACCCAACCTACCTGGTTAACAGAGAGGACAGAAAGGTGTAAACTATCTAACCATAACCCCACCTACCTGGTTGACACAGAGGACAGAAAGGTGTAAACTATCTAACCATAACCCAACCTACCTGGTTAACAGAGAGGACAGAAAGGTGTAAACTATCTAACCATAACCCCACCTACCTGGTTGACACAGAGGACAGAAAGGTGTAAACTATCTAACCATAACCCAACGTACCTGGTTAACAGAGAGGACAGAAAGGTGTAAACTATCTAACCATAACCCCACCTACCTGGTTGACACAGAGGACAGGGAGCCGGTAGGCGGAGCTTAGCTTGTGCAGTGCGGTGGCGAAGGCCATCATGTGACGTGACCGCTCCAGGCCCTGGTCCGCCTGGAACTCAGAGCGGAACAGAGCGGCCACCGAGTCCACCACCAGCAGCCTGACGCGGCCCTGGGCCAGCAGCACCGGCGCCCTCTGGGACACGCATGCCATCAGCGCCCCCTGGAGACCACACACAGTACAGTTGAAAACAGTGGAGATCAGCTCCACCCGAGACTGATCGATGAGTCTAGAACGGGCCGGGTGTGAAGATATTGGCATCCAAGAGCAAGATGTCTCTGCAAGTCACCTGTCTGCTAAGTAACTAAACAGTAAATAATAAGGACATGAAATATATATATGTTACTTTATGCTTCGTGGTGGTGTTGTCAATGGGGTTATACGCTGTATGTATGTCTAAAAGGATACATATGTATATAGAGATAAATATAGTGCTTTATAGCAACTAGTGAGGGTTACAGAGAGAGAATGTGATGTTTACAGCGGCCGTCTATACCAGATCTGCAGCATGCTCCACGTAGATGTTGTCCGAGAAGCGGATGCTGGCAACCACATCTGGAGGAACATCTGTCCTCAGACACGGCTGCTCAGCCTGCAGCTGCTTCAGACGTTTGATGGGGAAAGAGTCTTCTGTACAGATATACAGAGCTCCTGGAACACAGTTATAGCACTAGAGTTAGTGCTATATAACCATGATATTAATGGTGAGACTAACCTTGTATTTCAGATTCCTAGATCTACTCTGTGGGTAGGGTAGATAATTAGTTATTATTGGAATTTTACACAATATTGTTAAATATCGCAATATTCTTATGAATTCAAACAAGATGGGAACCTGCAGTGCACTTACCAGAACCCAGCCCTCCATACTGCCCTGGGTACTGGACTGAGAGACAGAGCTGCAGGGCCAGCTGGCTCTTCCCTGCTCCACTGTGCCCTGCCAGCTCAGTGAGACCCCAAGGCAGGAGTCCTCCACGCAGCACACCATCCAGGACCGGACACCCCAGAGACACACGCAGTCCACAGTCCCACTCGGGACACTCCCCGCGGTAAACCTGCAGGGCTAGCGGATAATAACTATTATTATAGATATTCTACAATATACTGCTCACACACACAGAACTCCAGTGTTAATATTCAGTGAGACAAATGTTCATCTGCAGAATCCTCCCCATCGTCAAAGAACACCCGAAGACCCAACCTCTCTTCCGTGAACATGTCACTCACTTGTTGATTTGCATCTAGAACACACTTTGTTGAGATATACTATATCACACTTAACTTTAGAAACTAACTGGTGCAGCGCCTGTTCTTCTCATCTCGGATACAACTGGATACAAATGTAATTGTGAACATTCAGGGACAGCGTCTCACCAGAAACGGGTGGGTTTTTACACAAAGTCGCAGCTGCGGCAGTTTGAAGATGTTGCACGTCAGATGCAGACAGTCTGGTCAGCCGCTGCAGGTCGGGTCCAGAGAACTTGAGGATGTCCGCGACTGAGCCGATGTCAGCTTATGCATATGCCAGTACATACACGTTATATACATGGCTGATCAACATATAACATATATATAAAATAAATACATCTAGTCAGTGCTTTTACACTCACCTTTCTTGACAGCTGTGATGACTCTAGGATTCACTTCAAGTTGTTCCAAACTCATTATCTTGTCATCAATATATTACTATTAATTATATATTGTTATAATGAAGTCGTGCACGCCGCACGCCGTCACGTTACGTCATCACATCGCGCTAACGGCTGGCGTCGGGTTCAATCCATCACAGTCGTAGGGGGTGCGTTAAGATATAGTCTTATTCAAATATAACGATAACTTTAATACAATAGAAAACCAACGACTGTAGAAAATATAGAGCCGTATATAAAAATGACACAAATGTATATTTGCATCTAGCTGTGCTACTGGATCATTATATTAAAAGGCTTTATTACACAGCACCCCTATAAACTATGAACCTGTCCACTTCGTACGTCACATTTATGATTCCCAAGCAAGAACACAACAAAGTCAAAACAGTGGAATACAAATAAATTGTATTTATTTGATGTTAAATGCTGACTATGTGTCACTCCGTCCTCAACGATGAGCAGTGTCCGTCGGCTGTTATTATAGTGGGATTACATGGGGTTTAGATAAAAGCTTTTAACTCTTTTAGAAAGTCTTCCTTCCTGGTGGTCGTACGTCTCCGGCGGTAAGTCATCATGAACAATAAACAATAAATCATGAACAATACATCATAAATCAACCTCCCACAACCAGCACGACCGACATCAGAGTGGATATCATAATGTAATAACGAGCCCTTCAATGGGCGCCTTATTACGGCATTATACGTGTTCCTGTCTGACCACTCTAACCTAGTCCTTAATTATCAATTAAGTCAACTTAAATGTTTATCAATGTAGTTCATCACGTCTCAAATTTTGCGCGCAAACATCGCGAGTATTGTTGGTATCATGGGGGAATCGAACCTGCAACCCGCCCAGTGGTGGTGCCTTGCTCTACTCGTTGAGCTACGCGGAACCGTTGTGTTTGACTGAAACTTTGTGAGGTTTAATTGTCAGTGTTGTGTTCATTGTCCTTTACTGACTAGTATTGTGTTTGCTAGTCAGTGTTTTAATTATTATGTTAGGAATTAGTGTTGTGTTAATAATCATTCTTATTGGCCTTGAGTATTGTATTACAAACAATATTTTTAATCAAAATATTATACACGCTACCCCCCATTTTGCTACTAATTATAATAATAAGACCATTATTGTGTTATTACTAATTGTTATGTTATAATCATACTGTGTTATAATGAGTATTGTGTCCGTAATCATTATGGTGTTCATACAGGTGAACTAGTCTCTGCAGCCATGAGTCCCCGGGTGTGCAAGGCATGTGGGTGTGCTGAGATCGATCTGGACCAGGCCCGGGGAAATGCAGTGTGCACCAGCTGTGGTTCTGTGTTGGAGGACAACATCATCGTCTCAGAGGTCCAGTTTGTTGAAGGCAGCGGGGGGGTCACCTCGGCTGTAGGCCAGTTCGTCTCTTCAGATGGTGAGTCGCCCTGCCTCTCTCTCTGCTCATCATTACAATCAGGGTCCACAGTTCACACCTGCTGCCAACCAGCCAAATGGCAGATAGATTTGACCATTTGGCAGGTAAAAATAAGAATGTTTTAGTTGATTTTAATTATTATCAATGTCTAGATTTGCATGACGGCAGCTGTAAAAAAGACAACAATTGTAACACATAGTACAGGACTGCCTCAGCTGGTAATTGAACCCAGGCCACTACAAGCCACCGAGATTATGTAGCTAGCACACCAGTGAGTTGAGCTATCCATCTCTAAACTTGTGGCCTTCGTTAACAGGGTCTTGTGAAAGAGTTTAAGGAATTAGGTTGTGTTGTAAATCTCTAAATGTGTCGGAGATGTTCTCACTGTCAGATGTCTGGGATGGTGATATATATTTTGTGCAAAAATAGAATTTTGTTTGGTTTCTTTGCTTAATGTTAGTAAATAGGCTACAGCACAATTGAGAAGTGTTCACACATTCAAGCCTCTCTCTTTTTAAACTGTTGTCTGTAAGCTCCTGTAACATCTGTTAGTTCTCATTATAAACATGATCAGTGTTGTAACAGTAATTAACCTTGATCTGTGTCTCAAACTATGCCTTGTTGGCTCCTTGAATTGCCTACTGACTGAAGGCCCTAGTTAGGTTGCATTCATTTCAGGACGGTCCTTTACATTGTCATTAAGCACAAAGTTGTCGCTAAATATTGTGATTTCCAATAGTTTAAACATACATTAAGCAGGCTAAAGGTGTATGGAAGCAGGCTGGTTAAAGCCATCTTAATAAAGAGCCAGAGACTGCCGAAGGAGGATGGTGCCATGTTGTTTAATGTAAACACCAAAGCTCTTCTGAATCCACTTGTGAACATTTAGTTCACAACGTTTAATAGAATGAGCACAATTCTGAAATTAACACTTGGATGGATCAGAAACAGAAGGATTTGAAAATGTCATGCTGATCCGAGGGGAGAGAGGCAGGATGACACAGCCTTGTCTGGTAAAGCTAAAAATGCTAAAGAAGGGTCTTATAGCTCATAAATGCCTCTGGGAGTGCTAGCTCCATAGAGAGACTGCCCTCCAACCTCGTTAACGTTGGATGGGTGGATCTGGATCTACAGAATCCATCGTCTGCTTCTTTTAGACCGGATGAGTACCCATGGTGGAGTTCATGGTGGAGTTCTGGGTGGAGTTCATGGTGGAGTTCTGGGTGGAAACAGCACTGGTTGAGGTGGACACCAGTGGTTTGGTGGTAATAGGGGTGGTAGACTGGTTGTCTCGGGAGGCAACTTTAACATTCAAGAACTCTTTGAAGTACAGAGCGCTCTTGCTCATTGGTTGATTGGTATGATTTGGGTTATTCATATTTTTAGGCTTTTCAGAGGATGGTGCATTTATGGATTGAAAGAGATTGTGAGTATTTTCGGGGTTGAAGCGTTCCTGTTGGAATGTGGGTATGCCGTGTTCCAACTGTGATCTGTGCTGAGGCTCTACGTTACTTGACATCCACCATTTCTGAACACCGGGTTGGTCTGGGTTTCGGGTCCCGCTTCCCCACATCAGATTGGTCGAAGCGGCAACACTTTCCACGCTGTTCGCTGGGGAGTTAGCGTCATAGCTAACGGCTAATGAGTTGTCGGTCAACTCTGAGATGTCATCTCTCCCAGGTGGAGAGGAGGCCTGGGGGGAGGACCGAGGGTTGACTCCCTGCTGCCCGGGCCAAGGGTTGGGGAAGTAGTTTGATAGAGGAGGACCTCCACTAGGAGGACTGTTTGATGTCACACTAAATGGAGAATTTGCAAAAGGACACTCGGGAGGCGTTGTTGAACCTGAAACATAAGAAAACAAGTGTTAAAAGAAATCATGTTTTGAAGGTGATTGTGATGACTACGAGGATGGTTAGGGTTAACCTTTAGTGCCTAGGATAAACCCAAGTCCTGGCATGTCCGATGGGATGACTCTGTCCACAGTTAGCCTGCTGATGGTACTCAGTGTGTAGAAGCACCTCACAGTCAGCCTGGTTCACAAAACATGTTTAACTGGATCAAATCAAGCCAACTTTATTCATAGAGCTTTTTGTGCAAAACTGCAATACAAAGTACTGACAATGACAGCAATAAAATAGGTTGACATTTTAAATGTTTCTGCATATATAATGAGCCTATTTGATGGCTTATGAAAATGTTATTTAATTTAAAATATACTTCTTTTGTGTTGACTCATTTAATGTGGTGAATCTACACAACAAGCTTGAGGAAAATGTGATTAATTACATATTGTGATTAATAGTATTCAGGAACCAGTCCAATTAAACAGGACAACAAGCAAACTGTTCATTTCGACTCCTACTTGAATTTAGATTCCCTGGAGATGAGTGCCGCTCCGTCGGCAAGGAGTTGCCGGTCGTAGAGGATCTCATTCTCGTACACCACAAAGTACTCGCCCACCTGTCCACAAACCACACACAGCAAAGCCCTCCCATCTAGTGTCAGATATTGGGATGAAATGAGCTTGTGCAACAAGAGTACATTGAGATACAACGCCAAAGAAGGCTGATCCCAACCTAGTCACCATGTCTGGTGAACGCCAGTTGGTGCTTTGTCACTTTTTAATGGTAACACACCATGTGGCTGCTGCTACTACTACTGCTGCTACTGGGGCATGATCCTACCATCATCCTCGTTCCACATGAGTTGAGACTGAATTCAAACAGAGCTCTGGACGCGTCCGTTTGTGTCGGTCTACAGGATCTGTCCAGGAGGGTGGTGTGTTCGGGCTGCACTTTGGGCAATGTCACCGTGGGAGTGGTGACCACTGTCATGGTCCCATCCGAGGAACACACTGAACACAGAGACCACCACTAAACATTAGTTCTAATGCTGAATGTAGTACTCAAAAAGGTCCTGTTCCATTTGTCTTAACTATGCCTACGTTTGTAAACAAGGGGTGAAAGTAACCCGTCTGGAGAACTACTTTTAACGGTGTCAGTAAGGTGATAGACCTAATGTGACAAGTGAGTGATATTTTTAGCTAATGTGTGGAATGATACTTAAGCCAATCACGGTAGAGTTTTGGGGTTGGTTTACCTATCAGGTCCTGTGTTTGAAACACACAGCGTTTTGAAAGGGATGTTTGAAGAGCAAGGGTCTTGGCATCCCTCACAACAAGCTGGAACGTTCCGTGGAAGTCTTGCAGGTTAATGTTCTAGAAATAAATTCATATAAAACAGTTCAAAATTAGACTTTTCATATTATAATATATGTACACATCCGGAGATCTTCATATTATAGAGATCTCCGGAGGTCACCGAATTGGTAACCTTTTTTGGACCGAGCGCAGAATCACCAACACAGAACCATAAATGCAAGCACAGGCTTAGAGACCCACGGCAGCCATTTCATGCACAAGTTAATTCAGGCGTCACTGGCAACCATGGTGAGGTGGCCCTATAGCTGTGGTGAGCTCGTACTTCGTAGGTGTAACCGATGGAGAAGACAGGGACTTCCAAGGTGATGCTCTGGGTGTCGTTGTGCAGCCCGTAACCCCTTAGGTCAGCTAGCTCCACGGTGAGAGGGTCAGCTCCGACGCCGATCTCCCAGAGGAACTCCATGTGGGGACTCTTCCAGAGGCTGAAGGTGATGCCTGTTGGTGTGCACTCTCCAATGGGCTCAGGGGCAACTGCTCAGAGCATTACAAAAATAAAATTAAACTACAACAAGCTGGTAGGTTATTGTGCAACACTAACTATATTGGTAGCTACTCCAATTCCACATTGTAAGCCTTGATTGTTCTTTTAAGTTATGTTGGATAAAAGGAACCACCGACCAGAACATACAGCGGTACTCACATGCGTTGTCCAGTTGCGCCATTACAAAAATGTGGTGGTAGTACGATAGCCTCTGTGGCAGGATCGTTAAGCTGTAGTTCAGGTTCATGGAGTACTGCACATATCCTTGGTCTAGATGCTGTTGGAAAAGTAAACGGTCAATATAAATGTCACACACAAACAGGATTGTCTAGAGGTTACGGCATGACTCAAATGAAAGGCTCAATCCATGCAGCCATAGCCTGCTACCTGTAGGCGTCCTTGAGCAAGATGCCCTAACCCCTGCCTGCTCCTTAATGACATCTAAAAGTCACCAAGTCATCTTGGATAAACGCTACACGTGTCTGCTAACTGAATGAAAAAGGTAAATTACGTGAGTTAAGTGAAGAGGGCTCACCATCCTGTGCACCACCCTGCTGTCGAAGGGGACCTGTAGTACGTAGGATTGGCTGCCGTTGTTATGGACAACCCTAGAGATGCTGTATTCAGGCGTCGTGGCAACTGGCAGACGCCTGTTGTTGAGTTTCACTTCCGTCAAGGTCACATCAAAGGGGATGTTTCCCAGGTAAACACTAAACACACGCTCTGCATCTATAGTTTCTGAAACAAAAAGACCACAACAGGTATTCTTTACACATATTTGTGGCCGGCTTTGTAGCTTGTATTTAACACGATTAGTTTACAGTATATTCAGGACAGCTTACATTTTCATAGGTCTGAAATTTGAACCTGTTGTCACTACAAATCGCGTTGCCTACGTGTTTAGCACACTAGCGGGTGTAGCCATCCAAGCTGCCCTATTCAGGTTAGATTAACTCTTAACCCTTGAGCTTACGGTCGAGGGTGAAGGGGTGTCTGCAGCGTAGCGGGGTATCCAGGACCCTCACCAGTCGCTGCCTGGTCTCCACCATGCTGCCGCCGTCGTACAGCATGGAGAAGATGTGCTCATAGTAGAGGAAGATGACGTACGTCTCCATGTAGACGTTGTTCACCAGAATGCTCTGCAAAAAAACATTTGGACACATGATTGAGATTCAACCCCTAGTTCAGCCATTTTCAAGCCACGCAATTCATGGGTCCATGTGAGTTTACCATAACAAAGAACAGGGCAAGGAATCTCCACCCAGGATGTGACACATTGATTACTTATTAAAGCAAACCAATTACGTCATCACAGGACATTTTTTGTCTATCCACTAGTGACGTGACAATCAGGAATGTTGTACAATAGACTGACCCAAATCTGTACCAGGCACAGTGGGGGGTGATCCGAGGAGTTGATCCATCATACATTTGAGTGGACACTATACTCACACTTGTGATCATGACACTAGTGGGTAGATTTTGGTTAAAATAGGGGCCCCTTTAAACTCACCTGCCTGTAGCCACCCTCCGATCCGAAGGGTATCCCAACCTGGACCAGTGGGCCCTGCTGAGTCACGGTCCAGCCTCTGGCTACAGCAGTGTCCCGGTCCACCAGACGGCCTTCCGCTCCCAATATGATGCTCTGACTCCCAAAGTCCACTCCAGTCCAGACCATCGGGGGCATGACCTGGGGGGTGTCCCACAGTAGCCGGGACCCATCAAATGATCCAGAATCTGGAAATTAAAACAAAAATAACCATCAGAGTCTGCTTGAAGGGACCCTATTTTACCACCAGGTGTTGATTAGCCATGAGGAGAACTTCAACCCATTTCTGAGATCACAAATTGGTCGATTGTCCACCCAGATGCATGACCGACAGATCAGCCTACCAGTTGGTACAGGTCACTGGGTAGACTGGCAGGTTGACCCAGCCATCGTACACCTGGCTGGACACCCGCTTGTGATGTGGCAAGAGGATAGATTTTGAAATGGGCTAATGAACATCATACACAGTGGTGAAACAGGGGCTCTTTAAGAGTCATTTTAGATGGGAGTACTACGAATGCTCTCTTCACGAACACATACTGACTGTACAAGCCAATGAAACGTCACTCATGACCACAACCAGCTTCCGTTGGAAGAACAGCACCACCTTGATAACCTCGACTGGCACCTCGTGCACCTGGAGAGTAGAAGACAGTAGTCACCCATACACCCAATAAAGACAACCAGACATCCCTCTCATAGCCATAAATACATTCCCCAAGACATGTCCAGTGTTCGCATTGTACCATCAACTTATTTAGCAGAGTCTTACCAGAGAGACTGGTTTGACACAAGTAGATATTGAGCAGGTAGGGGTTAGGCATCTTGCTCTAGGATGCCTACAGTTAGACTGCGGATATTGGGGATATTTGGCCAAACACCCTATAGCCACTAGACTAGACTGCATTCAATTCATTTCACTGAAGGAAAAATCGGTTAACACATTTCTGGTGACTCACAAGCACAAGCTGGCTATGGGGCTGTTTGTAGGGAGAGCGAAACACGAGTCTCTTTGGAGAAGCTGTCAGACTGTAGCCCAGTCCCTGGGCCTCACTGGTAGACATGATGGCCAGGTCGTTTCCTGCTAGCAGAAACATCAGTTGCCAGACAGATGTAGCAGTTTTCTGAGCCTGGAGAGAATGCAGTGTTTAGTAGATTGACATGTTAGTGTAGAGTGTAGCTACAACAAAGCCTCCAAAATATACCCCAAAAAACCCCAAAGGATCCATTTCAGTATCAGTTTTTAGAACTGAATGAGAATGTTTACCAGAGAGAGTATGCCCTGTTGGATCTCCTTGGAGCCTCCACGATAGCCTTCACAAGGAATGTCTCGATCCACACTCACCTGATACACAAAACAAACATCACTTACCTGGCATACAGGTAAACACCCATAAGAGTCTTTCCCCCCTATTGGTTACAGTTTGGGCCAATAGAAACACTTAAATTGTTTTCAAGCTACTACAACTACTACTTTCCTCTGAGGTAAATACATTGGATGTAGTACCTTCATGTAGTTTGAGTTGTAAAGTCATCACATCTTGTACCTCCATGTAGTGTTCCTCACAGAGGACTTCTCTCTGGGCCAGGGCCAGGGGAGGAACACAGGTCTTGTAGAGCGGCTTTCTCCACCACCGCCCCTCGGCATCCATCAGGATGATGTTTAAGTTGAAGGTGAAAACCTCATCGTTCTAGAGATGGGTGAATATGCTAATTAATGCAAGTGGAGGAGTGTCACAGTTAAGGAGCAGGAGTCTCATTATGATTAAATGGGAAGCTCAGCCAGTTCTGCTTCATATACATGCTTGGGAAAAAGGAGGAGTGTCATGAGTAAGAGGAGGAGGAGGAGCAGGAAGCTTGTCATGTTAAGAACAGGAGAAGTGCCTTGGTTAAGAAGAGGAGCAAGAGCGGTGTCTTGGTTAAGAGGAGTGTCTTTGTTAAGAGTGGGAGGACGAGTGTCTTGGTTAAGAGTAGGAGGAGGAGTGTCTTGGTTAAGAGGAGGAGTGTCTTGGTTAACAGGAGAAGTAGGAGGAGGAGTGCCTTGGTTAAGAGGAGGAGTGTCTTGGTTAAGAGGAGGAGTAGAATGAGCATTAGTGTCTTGGTGAGGAGCACGAGCACCACCTGATTGCCAGTGTAGCAGGAGTAGTAGGAGGCTCTGAAGGTGGTGTAGCCGTCCATTCTGAATTCACTGATGGTGTATCCACAGCTTACTGCAGTCTGACCACTAATGGAGTAGACCTCCTGGTCATCTGGAGACCACACAGAATAGTGAACAGGATAGTGTTTAGGGTTAGGGTGTCGAAAGGTACTGGGTTCAAACTCCAATGTCCGAGCTACGGTTGTTGTTGTAGAGGAGGGCTGAAGACACTATAGTTTGTATAACGTGAGGCTCCTGGGAACTATAACAAACAAAATATTATGGGATGTCTCCACCAACCTACAGCCTCAAACTGAGGCTCGGCTCCCATCGCAGCAACATGAATCCAGAGGTAGCGATCCCGACACTCCGACTCTATCAGAACCTCTGGGTTCCCTGGAACCATTAACAATGAGTTGACACTTGTAAGGTAGGTAGGGAGTGAGTGTAGTAGTTAGTTGTGTAGGTAGGTGATTTATAGGTAGTTTGGTTGTGTAGGGAGTTTCTAGGCAGTATATTCTTACCTCCCTGATCTCCTGCAGCCTCTACCCTCCAGCCAAACTCAACACAGAGCAGAAGCAGTCTGAAACCACGGCAAATGTTTCATTTCAAACACTAGAGTTTGACAAATAACTGCTGTTGAGACAGTGACTTACCCAACACAGACGCTAGTACATACAGCCATGGTGAGTCTTGAGATAAGCCACCAGAAGAGGTATGTGTTGAGACAAACACAATACACAGTACAAACATTCAATGCGTTCTTTCCTGAAGGAACTTGTTGAGCTAAGCACCTGGATAGCAGGGTGTCATGGAAACGCCAGGACAGTTTAATTGGACCAAGGTGTGGCTAATTTAATGTGATTGGCGCTTAAAGCTTGATTGTTTTGTATGGATTCCTGCTTTGGACAATGTGTTTTGTTAGGGATTGGTGTTTAGTCTTTCTAAGATGTATATAGTGAGTAATAAATAATCGTATTTATTTGTTTGGAATGGGTGGGGTGTTTGGTCAAGAGTCTGTCTTTGTAAAATCAACAACTGCCAAGTGTGAACATGCCTATTTTGAGTTGAATCTTTAGTGTGCTTCTCAGCCCTACTTATATATTGCTTTGGATAAAAGTGTTTGTGCTAAATTACATAAACATAAAAGCAATGTCAATGGTGACGTTAAAAGGCAGCCTACCCAGTGGACAACCTACCAAATGGTAGGTTGATCAATCCACCATATGTCTGGCTGGACACGTCCATGTGTGAGGTCACAAATGAATAGGGTCGAAGTCAAATGACTTGTATTAGCTGATCAACATCACACCTGGTGGCCCAATAGTAGACATTAGATGATGTAACGTTGACATTAGACACTATAAGATGATCAATCCTTTTGTCATTTAAAATGGCTGATTCCATCTGTGTTCAACACCATATTGTGTGTGTGTGTGTGTGTGTGTGTGTGTGTGGTCCCCAGCTCCAGAGAAAGCCCCCCTGCTGGGCAGTGGTTTCCACACCAGTATCGGGAAGGAGTCGCGAGCCCAGACCCTCCAGAACGGTGAGACTTCCTGTGGTCCCCAGATAACAAGGCTAGCAGGCTACTGATACAGCTAACAGGCTACTCATACAGCTAACAGGCTACTCGTACAGCTATGGGCTACTCCTACAGCTAACAGCTACACATCCAACCAATGGTTTGAATGATCTTCGCCTTCGTGTTCCCAGGGAAGCGTCAGATCCACCAGTTGGGCAGCCAGCTGCAGCTGAACCAGCACTGTCTGGACACGGCCTTCAACTTCTTCAAGATGGTGGTCAGCAAACAGCTGACCCGAGGCCGCAAGATGGCGCACGTCATCGCCGCCTGCCTCTACATGGTCTGCCGCACAGAGGGGACACCCCGTATCCTACACACACTGTATTTGTGTGTGTCCCATAGATGTATCTCCATGCATCAGCATGGAGTTTGTGGACCAAATAAGCATAAATGCATGTGTGTATGTACTGGAGGCCATGTGTCATCCTAAGGCCTTGTCCACACGCAAACTCCGCTTTGAAGATATTTAGAAACCGTTTTGACGATGATGTCATGTTGGCGTGTGGACCGGGGAAACAGACGGCTCGTAACGTCAGCGTGTGCAACGTTATCTGCTTTGTTTACGTCAGCCGATTTTGTGCAATGGAGAATGTAGTGGACTAACTTCATGTTATGGTAGTGATGGAATTGAATGAGTGTTCTTGCGTTTTCTGAATGAGTGATAGCTTGTTAGCACACTACCTTTCTTTAGCTAGCTGCAGACATGCTGTTGGACCTCAGTGACCTGCTGCAGGTACGTACACGCTAACGTCAGGGATATTCCCCACCTCACTAGCTACAACCTCAATACTAATAGCTGCTAGCTGTACATACTGCTAATGTAGTCCTAGCTCAATGTTGATGGAAGCTAGCTGAACATACTAATAGCTCAATGCTAATAGAGGCTAGATGTCCATAGTGTAGCCGTACCTCAATGATATAAGATGCCAGATGATGCTAGCTGGTCATACTAACGCCTCAACGCTGTAAGATGCTAGCCGAGCATACTGCTGTGTATTCTTGTGATGACTGAGGTGCTAAAGAACGGCTGTCCCATCCAGGTAAACGTCTACATTTTGGGCAAGACGTTCCTGCTGTTGTCCCGTGAGCTCTACATCAACGCTCCCGCTATAGGTGAGATTAAAACACATGCTCTTTAAACATCCATTTTGTTTCCTGAAACTGAAACGTTCCCAACATTAAACCCAACGGCCGATAGAGTAACCAATAGAACAGAGGCTCAAACAGTACAGAAATAATGGATAACTTGGTACGGTCGTAACATGCCATAAACGGGATCAAACCATTGATCCCAATTTCATTTTCTTGTGCAACTTGGAATTTGAAGTCCTACTTAAGATGGACTTGTTTAAACAGAGGTGTCACAGCTTTTATAGTATTTCTAGTTTATTCTTTACATGTTCAAACAAAACGCTTAGTGTATTCTGGTTTAGAAGATCCATATCAGGTAAAAATAAGCACAAAAATCCTTGGTTATATTCTGTAAAATCTTTAAAGTTCATGTAACGTTTATGTAAAATAACAGAACAGAAAGTCTAACAGACTGGTAAGTATTAACCAGGTATTTTTAGTATACTTTGCCCTTGTTGTTCAGCTATGGCGACTATAGACCACCTTGAAAAGGCTGAATTATACTGCTGCATCCAATAGACAGTAAAATGACCTCACGATGACGTCATGATGACCTCATGATGACGTCATGGTGACGGACTGCCCGCGTCCTCTTGCCCGCTACGTTTTCCTAGACTAGTTGAGGACGTTTATTATCGATTATTAAGATCACCATCATCATCTCAGCGTCGCAAAACCATAAACACGAGCACCGGCATAGAGACCCGCGGTGTACCGACAGCAGCTAGTCAACACTGGAGTAATAATTCAACCTTGAGCATCATAGCTGTTATCATTTAACCAGCAGCTCAGTGTTCAACACACTACCAATAAGAGGACAGTTGATCCTATATTTAATATGAAACACATTCATGGGTTCAGAAAGTACAGAGCTATTGTGGCTATGTTGCATCATCGTCACTAACATCCAGGGACAGATGACAAGCCACGAGGACTTGGACCAGATTTAAAAATCCAACATCCTGGTTTACATCTGAATAAATTAACCTGCACGAGTCCACAGAGGAGCAGCTCTCTGAAAGGTCTCAACAGTACCCCTCATGGTCCTCTGGGGCTCAACCAAAGAAGACCAGCTCTGGTATCTGTCCACCCTGCACGCCGGTCCCGTTGGTACTGTCTGAGGAACACTGGAACTGGAAGGTGACCTTCCCACACTGCACCTCCGTCACGCCCTCCTGACCGAAGTAGCTGAGCTCGTTGCCATCCAGCACAGCGCTGACGGTGTAGAAGGTGTCCTGCTCCACCTGCACCGGGTGCTCGAACCACACAGAGAAGGTGCTGCTGGACCCATCCGACAGGAACTTGGTCAGATTCTGCGCCAGCGTAGTTCCCTGCCGCTTGAGTTCGATCTTGACGCTGTACTCTGCCTTGCCACCGCTGGACCCGTACAGGCCCAGACCCGCCATGAAAATCCGCTTGTCCACAGCGAACTGGATGCTGTCGCAGCGGCCACGGTACCGCCACTGGTTGCTGCGGTAGGCGGAGGACTGGAAACGGTGGCACCGCTGGGGGCTCAGGCCCGTGCGCTGTGCCAGGGGGAACTCCAGCCAGGGTTTCTTGGCTGCCGTGAACCACAGGAAAACGTCGTGGGTCTCCTCCAGCGTCAGGACGTCCGACTGCGCCGGCCCATCGGCGAACTCCTCCAGGGTCATGGTGGGGATGCGCACCGAGTACAGAGCCTTGCCCAGGACAGCACGCTGGTTCTGGGCCGTCACCACCAGACCCTGACGCCCGCACTCTGCCGCCGCCCAGTCCAGCACGGCCTCGAAGACCAGCGACTCGCGGGTGTTCAGCGTCTCCCGCTGCAGGATGATCTCCAGCGTGGGCCGGTCGATCTCGCAGAAGCCCTCGGAGCGCAGGGCGAGCTCGGCCTGGGCGTCGATCACCTCCCAGCAGCGCTGGGTGAGCTCCGGTTCCTCGAACAGCCGGCTCTGGGACAGCAGCACGCAGGCGTTCTTGGCCTCCAGGCTGGTCTCCAGGAATGTGACGCAGGCCTTGGCCAGTGCCGGCACGATGTACTTCTTAGCAGCGTACAGAGTGGCCAGCACAGTGTCAGCCTCCAGCTCTATCTCATCACTGTACATGTATCTGGGGAGGACAAAACACCGGTGTTAGAAAAATACATTGGATTAATTAGAATGATAACACACTGACAAGTTAACAGGCTCTTACTTTAGCTAACAGGCATAGCTGAAGCTAGCAAAATCATTTAACATGATAAAATATTTAGGATACTTCTTGACAGCAAAGTATTTGATTAACAGAAAATGATCATGACAATCGGTCACAACGGTACATGATAGGGAAACGTTCCCATCGTGGGAAGTAACAACAAGGTGAGCGGAGTGGCCATCAGCCTTTTCAATGTGGTAACGTTGAGTCTTTATTCCACGCTGTCTTCTGTGTGAAACATACAAACACAGGACGGGGGTGGTTTGTGTTCCGCCTGTAGGCCGGCAGCAGAGGCAGTAACAAAGCCAGATCGACGTCTGTGTACAGAGGGTGAGCCGGCATGCACACAGGGGTGTGGTGTTTTGATGACGTGTGCGAATGTATTCAACGTCTTCACTCTCTGAAGCCAGCCATGGTGGGAGGGGCCAAGTTAATTTGCAATACACTATGGGGGGAAATGGGCATGTCTGCAAGGATCCAAGACCGCTAAAAGAAAAGGAGTCAGGAGATTGTCATGTCCTCGGTATAAGACTTTGTGGCTACGCTAACCCGCTAACTAAATTACCACCTTTCAATTGGAGAGAGGAAAGAAGCTCTCTCTTTGAGGTGCAACTGAGACTTTATACAAAGGCTTATTTAATTATCTGTAGAAGCATATATGTTTTATGGGGTGTGCAGTTCATATTTTCCACGACA